>PVJO010006812.1:0-86155 GCA_004026905.1 Hystrix cristata
TAAAAAAGTCCCAGCAGAGATCTAAGGCTGCTCCTCAAAGAGACGAACATAGACTTATTCCAAACGCCTGGGGCTGGCGCTGCTTTCCTCTATCAGATCTTGCTATGGGCTCCATACTGCAGCCTGTTCCATCATTTTAAAGTACTGAGTCATAAGGCTGCAATGACAGGAGCTACTTGCACTGCAGCCTGACCCGTTGGACAAGCCTTCTCTCTCTCTGAGACCACTAAGGGCCTGCTCAGTAAATGACTCAGGTCTGTACAATCAAGTTTGGAAAGTCTTCTCTCTAGAAGGACACTCATCAAGCTCTGAACCTCTTTATAAATGATGCAAGTGCAAGGTGCAGAATGTGTCTATTTTCAAAGGGGATATCTTAGCACGCCTCAGAACACTACACTATAGTCCAGAAACTTAAATAAACTGTCAGACGCCAACATTTTTATGGTGCTTATCTCTCACTTTCTGAGGCACGTACGTCACATCAGGGTACAGGTCCTTGCTATTTCTTGCTCACCAGTTCCATCTGCACGAAACAATCAGTGTAGCAGATCAGTTTTGTAGAGTAAACACAACAAAGGCATAGAACTGATATGGTCTTGGGAAAGACAGTGAAAGTCTACTGCTGTTGCTACCAGGTAAAATAAAAATTCTTGTGGTATTTTTGAATTATTGTAAGAGAGGAAAAAGTGTTTTCTGGACCAGTGGCTATATACAACAGTTTGCTCCAGTAAATGATCAGTGTCTGGAATAGTACCTATTATTGGAGTCATTATTTGGTTACGTTTACAATGGTCTACTTTTATCTCTAAGACACCTCTATTTTGCACAGATCAAGAGTGAGTCAGAATAGGGTACAGGAATCTTCACTCCTACATCTTTTAAATCTTGGATGGCAGGTTTAATCTTTGAAGTACCTCCTGGATGGTATATTGTATTTGATTAATTATTTTAGTAGGGAGGGAGTAGTTTCACAGGCTTCCAGTTACATCTTTGTACTGTTGTAGCCATCACTCCATTGGTCAAAGAGACAATGTGGGAGGTCCCTAGTAGTCTGTTCCAGATATAAAGTTCAGGAATGGAGACAATAACCACAGATGGTTTTAAGAATGCATCGAGTCCATAGTGGTATGCAATTGATCCAGATTTATTTATCCTGTGACTTTCACAAGGTCCCACTCTGGAAAATTACAGCAGTATTGCAGGCTTCTAGACATTCATATTAGTACAGAGCTAGGACCCAGTGATGGGATAGTTAATTCCATCATGACAAAAAGTTCTTCCAAGAAGGCAGATGGAAAGTTTCATATCGTGTCCTTGTGGTGCTGGTATATCTTCCTTTGAAGGCCTAACCTCCTCCTCACCTGTGTCTCTGGACTGATCGTGAGAATGGATGAGAGATCATGGAGCTGCAGTAGTGAGGTGAGCCCTCGCTGCAGCCTGGACACCTCCACTTGTCAGACCTCCTAAGTGCTTTATTTTTTTGCTTATTTTGTTTGTTTGGTTTGCAGGTATATGAATCAACAAGGACTTATAAGGGTTGTCTAGAACCGTTAGTTTCAAGGAACTCAGGCTCACATCTCTGTAATTATTTGGGGGGTAAAATTTATCAAAATGGTGTATTAATTTGTGAGTTTAGATTTTTGAATAGCTGGGGCTGATTCTTTGTTTATTTAGTCGATCGAACCTAGATGGCTGACAAAACTCAGACAATTCACAAGAGATTAACTGAAGGTGCCAGATATCAGTAGATATGTTGCAAAACAAGTGCTAAAAGGAAAATTCCCCAGACAAATTAAATTTTGTAGAGTTTATTTGAACAAACAAAACAAAACAAAAACAATTTTAGAATCAGGCAGTAACCAGAACCAGAGTAAGTTCTGAGAATACTGGCCAACAATATGATCAGACAGTATTTATAAGAAAACCAAAATAAGGCATAGAACTTCATTCGTACAACTTGGACAAGCCACCAGTCATTTGGTTGCAGCTTAGTTAATTGGTTAATTAACTAATCGGCTAGCCAAAACTTAATGCTCTGATTAACCACGTATATTGGTTTGGCCTGTTGAACACTTTGTAGGAGATTAGTGCAAACAAATGGCCTCTCACAAAATTGTATTTAGTAGAAACACGCACACGTTGGGGAGATAGGACTGTAGGAGTGGTTGTGGTAAGTATGACCTGCTCGTGCAGCTCCTGTGTCCCCAAGATGGCCCAGAGGTGTTGAGAAATATGTTGCTGACAGGAATACCACCATCTTTTAAGGGTCCTGGAGTATCTGTTCACTGCGGACCTGAAGCGGGCTCTGAGATCTCAGTGGGGAGCAGAAGATGGCCCAAAGCAGAGGCCCAGCAGCAGCACCCACCTGCCAGAGGCCAGGTGGCTCCTGGAAAGGTCATCAGGGCCTGTGGGGTTTTCAGATGGACCAGACTTGCCCAGATCCTTGGCAGAAGCTGATTGACTATGGGGTTCCCTCTGTTCAATAAACTTCCTGAGAAAACAATTTTACCTGTTTCCATCCTCAAATAAAAACTAACCCCATGCTCAAGTTCATCTTTTCTCTTTGTAAATACCAAACATCACCAAGGCTGAAAGTTCCTGAGAGTGAAGCTATTCCAACGTATGTGTTTATTTGAGTCACCTGCGATCTTGTTAGAATGCAGACTGTGACTTGGGAGGTCTGGGCCGAGGTCTGAGAGGTGGTACATCTCACACGCTACCTGGAGATGCTTCTGCCTCTGGTCTGAGGACCGCATTTTGAGGGGCAAGGATTTAAAAACAGCTGGATATAGGACGAGGGCTAAGGGATGAGTCTTATCCCTGCTTCTTATCCCCACTCCAGCTCTGCTGCTGTGCTTTATCCAGGGAAGCCCTCGTTTATATGGAGGTTGTGCAGAAGGTTCTGAGGGATGGAGTTGTAGCTCGGAGGTAGAGCCCTTGCCTGAAATACAGGAAGCCCCGAGTTTGATGCCCGCACAAAGCAGTTGGGAAAAAGTAGCTCTAACTTACAGACCATACAATATTTAAAGAACACTTTGTCTAAATATTCATAATGAAATACAAAAGAGAAATACGGCCAAGCCATTCTGCTTCCTGCTGCTGAGGGAAGGGAGTTTAACTTCTGAAATTCTTTATAAATTTATTTTTCATTTGTTCAGAGAAATTTTTTTTAATTTTTTTTTCATGGCTACTCTGGGCAGAGTGCTGTAGGGCCTGGATCTGTGCAATATCAGCTTTTCCGTGATGAAAACCCTTATCTTCGGCTCTCCTGACCTGGGAAGCATCTCTCTCAAACTGCACTTGCCTTGGGCACAACCTGAACTTTTCTCCCCAGGCCAGGGCAGGGGTTGGCAGTTGCACCTCAGTGTCTGTGTCTGCCTGGCACCTTGCTTCGATGTCCTGATATTGAAAGGGGTTTTGGTGCCCAAGGGCTGAAGAGTGAAGAAAACACTCAGATGCCTGCAAGGACCCCTTTTTGTGGAGGGACCACATTTGTTCAGTGAAATTGTGATGATTCAAGGAAAGGTAAGAACAAATGGCTTTTCCTATACACAAACAATAAACCCACTGAAAAAGAAATAACAGATGATATACCTTTCACAATCACACACAAAAACTAAAATACTTAGGAATCTATCTAATAAAGGAAGTAAAAGATCTTTACATTGAAAACTACAGCACTCTAAAAAAGGAAATTGAAAGGGATATCAGAAAATGGAAAGACATCCCATGTTGCTGGGTAGGAAGAACCCACATAGTGAAAATGGCTATACTCCCTAAATCACTATACAGATTTAATGCAATTCCAATCAAGATACCACCAACATACTTCAAAGAACTAGAAAAGACAATCATGAATTTCATCTGGAACCAAAAGAGACCAAAAATAGTAAAAACAATCCTAAGCAACAGGGGAAAGGCAGGGGACATCACAGTTCCCGACCTAAAACTATACTATAAAGCTACAGTGACAAAAATAGCATGGTACTGGCAAAAAGACAGACCTGTGGATCAATGGGATAGATTGGAGGATGCAGAAACCACACCAAACACACTCAAATACCTCATCTTCGACAAAGGAGCCAAACACCCTCACTGGAAGAAAGACAGCCTCTTTAATAAATGGTGCTAGAAAAATTGGCTTGCCACATGCCGAAAACTAAAACTAGATGTACTCACTATGTACTAAACTAAAATCAAAGTGGTTCAAAGATCTAAACATTAAAACAGAAACACTAAATTTACTGGAGAATAGAATAGGAAGAACCCTCAAAGACATAGGGGTAGGGAAAAAATTTATGAACAGAACCCAGACTGCACGGGAAACAATACAAAGAATCAGTGCTTGGGACCACATGCTATTAAAAAGCTTTTGCACAGCGAAAGAAATCACCAATAGAGCAGGGTGAAAACCCACAAACTGGGAAAAAAATTTTGCTAGCTATCCATCGGACAAAGGCCTAACATCTAGAATATACAAAGAACTCAAAAAAATTAAACCTCCCAAATTTAAAGATCCAATCCAAAAATGGGCATCTGAAATGAATAAACATTTCTCATATGAAGAAATTAAAATAGCAAACAAATATACGAAAAAGTGTTCAACATCACTAGTCATTTGAGAGATGCAAATCAAGACAATGTTAAGATTCCATCTCATTCCAGAAAGAACCATGCTTATGAAAAAATCAACCAATAACAAATGCTGGCGGGGCTGTGGGGAAAAAGGAACCCTCCTCCATTGTTGGTGGGAATGTAGACTGGTCCAGCCACTATGGAAATCAATATGGAGATTCCTCAAAAAATTAGAACTAGAGGTTCCATTTGATCCAGCTATTCCCCTACTGGGGATCTTCCCAGAAGAATTGGAAGCATCATATCATAGAGGTGTGCACAACCATGTTTATAGCAGCACAATTTGTAATAGCTAAATCTTGGAAACAACCTAAATGCCCAACAACCAACGAATGGCTAAAGAAGATGTGGTTTTTCTATACAATGGAGTACTATACCTCCATAAAAAAGGATAAACTAGAGTCATTTGTATGTAAATGGATATTCCTTGAGAACATACTACTAAGTGAAATAAATCAGACACTCATGAATACACATTGAATTGTTTCTCTAATATGAGAAATCATAAATGTAAATAGGACAAAGAGGTGTAATAGATATAATAGGAAGATGATATACAAAGGAGAGGAAAACTGGAAGGAGAGAAGGGGGAAAAGCAGGAAGGGGGAAAAAAAAGGAAAGAAAGGGGAAAGGGAATTCATGGAGAAATGTGAATAAACCTGCTGTAAATAGGGATGGAGGGGACAGAGGGGAGAGGTGGGGAAGAGGGGGGAAAACCAAGCAAATGGGATGAATGTAATCATTATGTGTACATTGTATTAATACATGTTTTTGGTTAAAAAAAACAAAAAGAACAAATGGCTTTCACTAGACCCTTACCTACACGTTTGGTGTGCTCCTAAATTTTTATAAATGCTAAAGACTCTTGATTTCCAAGGGTGGCAGTATTTATTGCTGGCTCCCTTTCCGAGCATTGGAATTCCTAATACATTAGTGTTATGTCTTTCCACCTATTGAAATTCTTTTCAAATCACATTCAGGGCTTCCTTTAAATGTTCCCTTCTTTGAGATGTCATTCCTGACAACCTCATTCTTGTCAGAAATAAATGATTCTCACTCAACCTGTTGCACATGTACATAGCTGGACTTCTGGTAGACTCAAAATATTACTAACATGTGTATGTATTTTGAAATAATGTTTTTTAAGGTCATGTGAGTACAGTCTTCTTAAAGTCACTCAAACAGGTATAGATAATGCCTGTCCACTCTACCTGATAAAATATATACATATAATATTTATGTATACATTTGTTGGTTAACTGTATGTCTTTCATTATAACATTTAACATAGGCTTGTATTATACTGTTTTCTTTCCTAAAAGCTGTAAGCTAATAGAAGACCAGGATTACATCTGTTTATTGCTTGCATTAGACTCAACATATTTCTTTGTACCTACAAGTGCTTGGCAGTTACGTAGAACCCCCAAAATTAAAAGCAAAATTATATGCATATATGTATGAATAGACGTTTCCAAGGGAAAGAACCACAACTTTCTTTAATTTCACCAAGGAGTTTAAGAACTCCTAGAAATTAAGAACCACTGGCCTAAAGAACCTCACAGTGAATGTGTTTGTGAAATAAAAAATCTGTTGGTAACACATGTAAGCTAGCAGTACCCGTGGGCTTGTTTGGAGGGTTTTAAGACCTGGATCTTTCTGTTCTGTCATTCTTGCTGCGGGACACACAGACTGCACTTCCCTGCCATGGTATATTGTGGCTCCCTCCTCTCTTCAGTATTTAACTCTCCTCCTGGGTGACTGACTGAGCAAGGACTAGAGCGGCACACAATGTGTCAAGGTAACCACGTTGTTAGCACTCCTGTAAGAGCTGCATTTGGAGGGGGAGTTGAAATCATCAATCCAAATGAGGTTTCAGGATTATTTGTGAATGTCAATTATCCATGACCTTCTGGTCTCCTGAGACTACCAAAGTGTAGCATTGCCTGGAAGTTTAAATGACTTCTTTTCACTACACGGAAAAGATCAAATTCCTAAAGACTGGTCAGCCTTGAGGGTTGGTGCTAAGACTCCTTTACCTGGGCTGGGCAGGAAGAATTGGATTTGCGGGAGCAGCAGAGTTTAATTTTTCTAGGTTCTGTCCCAAGAATAGTAGGAACGTACTAAGGGCTGTTTTTGGAGAATGTCTCTAAAAAACATAATGGTTCTCAAACAGGAGTGAGCACACTGAAATCTCTATGGAATTTCAGCATGGGGAGAAGGAGTGCGTGAGGTTTAAAATTTTCTTGGGGACCATCATGTGTCACCCTCTTCATCTCCCCTGGAGGTGAGAACATGCCAACGTGTAGAGACAGGAATAATATTGGTAGGACACAGCGTGCTTCTTGACAAGTGGCATGTGCACCTTCCCACTGTCCTGTGTACTGGACTCAGCGGCAAACCTTACTTCGCTGGCACAGGACATACAATCCACCCAGTCTATCCTTTCCATTTTGTCTCTTTTTTACCCAGCTCACACCTACCTCAACTCTTTCATATTTGTGGTGTATGAATTAAGATGGAAAGTAGACAGTTAAATGGCAAACAGAGTGGTATTTGTCTCAAATAATGTTTCTCCCTGGGAAGTGGGAATCGTGTTTTGCAGGGAACATCCTCCCATTTGCCTCATTTTTGTTGATGGCTGAGTAACAAAACCCGGCTACTTCCTCTCCCCTCTTGCAACGGTGCAGAGAGAAAAATGCTCCTGGGAGCCTTTTCCAAAGGTGCTCGCATCTCCAGAAGCGACGTCTGGGACGCTGTGGTGCCTGGTGTGTGCCTGGGACTCGGCCCCAGGAGCAGAGACGGTTTACCTAACAACAGAACTCCTGTTTCCTGTTAACTTTCTGGAGATAATAGCAATCTCGGCTGTTTCCAGCAATCCCACAGGACCTCGGACATTCCAAGGCTCTCTGTGTTGATAGTGCAAACAGCCACAGAAAAATAGGCAAACAGGAACACATGCACGTGCAGTAACTCCTTACAAAAGTGCTGCTGGGTTTTACCAACAGGAAAAGGCCCAGACGCGTCAAGTAACTGGCCCAAATTCACACAGCCACTACAGAGATGGTGGCGCTTATTCCTATATATGTTTATTTTAGTCCCACACGAGTCCTGTGTTTGCTGCTCTGGGCTGTCTTCATTGTTAAATTTGTTCTGTTCTCAATAAAGAGCCCAAGAGCAAGAATGTTAGTGTTCAGCAGAACAGAAGAACAGAATTAGGAGTTTTCTCATTTTGTTTACAGATCTCCGAACTCAGAAGAGAATTCCGAATGAGTGAGTAGCAGGGATGGGAGCCAAGCCCAAGGGCCTCGTGCGGGTGACGCCCGCTTCCAGACAAAAGTCACAGCAAGCTGTCGCACTGTCCGCCTCCACGTGGCCATGGGCCAGGCATGCTCCCAGCCTGCGACAGGGAGGGCAGGGACGAGCCAGAGACCCCCACTCCAGCCTGCTGAACTTCCACCTCCTCCTCCCCCCGGGGCCTTCCCTGCTGTCCAATTCCTCTGGCCTCTCCCAAGTCCATCGGGTCAAGGCCGAATGGTCAGTGTAGGAAGCCAAATTCTGAGAGCTACACAGACGGCCTCAGTCTGTGTGCCAGCTCACAGTTGTGACTTGAGGAAATTCTGGAAGGAGGAGCCCAAGCTGAGCGTTTGTTGGGGAAAACAGACGAGAGATTGGGGGCTGGCAGTGGCTGAGTGCCCGAGAAATGGACAAATGGGAGCCTTGCACTTCCACAGGGTGAGGGCCCTGCTGGGCCAGGCGGGGAAGGCCTGGAAGGTCCTGCTGAGTCCTCGGGGAACGCTAGGCGGGGACATTTGCCCCCTCAAATACCGCCCCACGTCACCGACAAGGCCTGGGCCTTAGACCAGGAGGAATCCTAAGCAGACCAACTAGGGGCGGGTCCTTGGCTTCCGGCCACCAGTGACAGACAGGAAGAGTCTCGAGGGCAGTGAGACACGGTTGGCAGGTGGCCCTTGCTAAAGCCAGAGCAGCTAAAGCCAGGCGGTGACCTTCTGTCACCAGCGTGCTCTGCGGAAGGAGGCGCGCTGCAGGGAGAGGCAGCTGGAGCTAGGTTGGAGCCAGGGCCAGGAGGGAAGCACTTTCTTCCCACTGCAAGGAGCACGGCTGGAGGGTCCTCGGGTTGGGAGAAGGAGCAACACGCGTCCCTACTAGGGCAGGCACGCTGGCCACGTGTTCTGCCAGTACGAGAGTCTGCACAGGCTGAGAACACTGAGGAAGTGAGGTGTCAGGTCAGCCCGCTGAGTGGGCTCTGAAGACTTCACACTGTCCCTCTGCCAGCTGGGCCCAGTCCTTCCGGTGTTGACTGAAGGTAGCAAAAGGCGGCGGGGAGGGCCATCAGGAAACTTCTCTACCCTCTACCAACTAGACACTTGTTTATTATTTCCTTTCGTCTTTCTGCTTTAAAGTGACAACCCTCCCTTGGGAAAGCTATGCTAAGTCTTGATCACTTGGCATGTCCAGTTTGCTCTCCCCCCACACTCAGAGGTCACATATTCAACTCAGCGAACACTTCCTGAGAATCGTTTATGTACCTGGCACCGGGCCAGGCGATCGTGCCAAACACAGAGGAATCGAAGATTCATAATCCAGTCACTGTGGGGACACTCGGTCTGGAGTCGCAATCCTAACTCTGCCTTTACTCAGCGAATCTCATCATGTCAGTGCCTGCCTGATGAAGAGGGCAGCGAGGACTGAGTGGAATTCGTATGTAAACTAAAGCACGTGGCATGCCAGCTGGCTGGTGGCAGGGGATCTCACCCCTCCCTCCTCTTGTGGGTCAAGGAAATCACTCCCGAATCACAAATCAGGATCGAGAGTTTGTTGAACAATATGCAAGTAAATTACTGTAGTCCTGCGAGAGGAGAAGGGTTGGTACAGCCCGGACTTTTCTCCCCAGGCTGGGGGAGGGGTCGGCAGAACCGCCTTGGACGCTGACTTGTAAAGAGGCGGGGCTTTGGTAACGGGAAGTGGGGGGATGGCGCCCGGACAGCTCAGACCCAGGCACACTCCAAGGCTGGGGACACAGCAGTGTACCTGGGGGACTAGAGCAGTGGGAAGGTGACCTAAAGCCAAGTGGTGGCGGACCCCAGTGTCATCTCTGTGGGCACACCCTTGGCTCCTCAGGGCTCTCCCAGAGCAGGGTGTGCGTGGGCACAGCGTCTTTCCTGTGGCCACTCCTTAAAGCACAGTACCGAGGGAACTTCCGCAGCTTCAAGGCCTGTTTGCTGCAGTTACAGGGAGTTCCAAATGGGCTCTCTACCCACAGACTAGCTGCACCCCGAGAAATATTTGCAGAGCCATCACTTGGAAGTAATTCTGCTCCTTGGGTGTGAGACCCCTATTAGTGCATAATAGTTTCGAACACAGTGAGAAGTGTGAAGCTATCAAAGAGGGACAGAAAAGGCACGGAGGAGTGGAAGAGACAGGGGATCACAGTGCCCCAAAAGGCTGAGAATGTAGGAGCCCCAGGGAGAGGCAGAGAGCAAGGGTAGGATTCTTTCTGCATAGAGAATTTGCACAAGGATTTTCCTCCCTTGCAAGAAGACTAAAGAAAACTGGAAGCCAAGCAGCACATTTTGGGATGCACATGGCAGTGCCCCTTTCCCCCATCTGCCTGAGCACCAGGACAGATGGGGTGAGTAGAAGACTTTTTGTGCAAACCCTCGGTGCTCTCCGAGTCCACTCATGAGATCAGATAGTGCACACAAGATTGATAGGGACACTGCATTGGCTCTAAAATGCATTCTAAAGACTAAAGTGTTTGCAGGGCTCAAATGAGTTGTGTGGAAGGACTCTTAGAAACACATCCTGTAGGAGTATCTCAGCTTGGCTTGCAGAGCACAGTGTGCTGGGGCTGGAAAGTGATTGCAGATATCACCAACCCTGAATGTGCCCACATGGCACAGGTCCCTCCAGTAACAGCTGGCCGGGGGAAGGCCCCAAGCAGACCTTTGGACAACCAGAGACTCATAATGCACTTGCCTGGTGGCTGGAGCAGAAAGGATTGCAGAAAGGGAAGTGAGGGGAGAGATTTAGGCCAAAGAAAGACTTTCAACTGTCACCTTATTCTCCTTCAGACTCAAGATCTCAATGAGCTTCTACAAGCTAAAAGGTAGAAAAGGGTGTGAGGGGCCAGAAGCAAACTCTGAGTATTAATTCTGCCCTCAAGACCCAATCACCTCCCAAAGGTCATGTCTCCAAAAACCATTTACATGTGAACTTAGGGATAAGGTTTCTATCACATGAAAATTGGAGCACACATCCAAACCAGAGCAGATGTGTGATATTCCAGTGTGTCTGCCATTCTGTCGTTTGTGCTTAGTACACATTAGAAAGCTGGTGGACCAGGGCCCAGAGCAAATTTTATGGAAGCTCAGTCTTGCTTCCGTCCTGGCCTGATTTCACTAAATAATTACAGGAGGACTTCTAACCTGGCTCTCTGAGCTTCTGTATCATTCTGGATGCATGAGTCTGTAACTAGCAGGAAAACCCTGTCTCAAATAGGCTTATATTATGAAGAGATAGGTTCTTTCATCAGAAGAGGCTCAGGTGGGTTTTCAGAGTTGATTGATCCAATTGTTGCGCTCGAAAGTCAGAATGGATCAGAATGGTTTCTGCCCAACCATTCCCACCCAGAGTTGGCTTCATCTCCAAGATGGCAGCAATATGGCCTCCAGCGATCCAGTCATCACACAGCCGCAAGCAATTAGAGCCAATGTTTTCAGCAGCTCAGCAGGATTTTCACCGGGACTTTGCTCATCATAGACCCACACCTAGACCAGCCACTGGAAGGGAGGGGACAGGGGAAAGGCACAGTTAGCTGAGAACTCTCAGAGGCTGCCCTGTGGGCTGGGGCCCAAGTTGTGACTGGGCCTTCCCTGAAACACAGGCAGAGAGGGAACCCTAACAAAATCTCGATTCTGCTCCGAAGGAGGAGACGGGAGTAGAGAAACAGATGTTGGACAAGCCGCCAACAGCTTCCTTCCCAGAAGAAAGCTAGTTTGCAGAAGTGATGGACATGCAGGTAACCCCAGAGGCATCACTGTCCTAGGTAGGAAGGCAGTCTTCCTGCACCCGCTGGTCCGTGTAGAGGATGAAACAAAGCCCCCTCTGCTCTCTGCTCATCACGCCGACCTCCCACCCCCAAATGAGTGCTCTGGAAGTGGACACAAGGCAGGGAGTAAGCAGGGGACAGGAACAAAGACATGGGAGTCTACTTTGGTCTGTGTTCCACCATTTCCCTCCAGTGGATATCTACGTCCTATGTTGTCCCTTCAAAGCAAACCTCTGACATGCCCCAAAATATACAAGAGGCCAGCAGTGCTGCTCAGTGGTAGACCCCTTGCCTAGCACGCACGCGACCATTCCATGGACCCTAGAGCTTCTTCCTCGTCAGAACCAAGGAGAGCAGCTGGAGCATAAGAGTTGGCCAGTGTTTGTTGGGTGTAGGAAAGTCAGATGCAAGACGGTGGACTCTTGGACTCAGATACATAAGCTTTCCCTGAGGCTTCTTGCAGACAATGATGTGTGCTCTAAAGAGCGCTGCAGGGCTGGGACTGTGGACTCACGAACCGTGACCTGCTCCAACCCCTGTGTAAGCTCTCCGTGTGGTCTGTGGCGATGGCTGCCGGGTCACTCAGCAGCAAGCAGCCCAACCCGACACCTCGAGGGGGAGGGAAACAGTGGCTGGCAAATACTCAGCCCCGGTGGGCACCGGTGGTCCCTGTGCCGTGGGGCTGTGGGGACAGGTTGGGGGCTGTCCCTCCAGTTCTGCCAAGTCTGCTTGCTTCATTGCACTGTCTGGAAGAGCTAGCCTGGTCACAGAACCCCTAACTCCATGGAGTGCCATATTTCTTTTTATTGGCACTAATATGGGGAGTAAAATTCCCTTAATGAAATGTAGATGCTTTTTTGATTTGAAAAAATATTGTTGACATGTTGCAAATACAGTGATGCCTTGGTTCACAAACTTCATTCTTTTCACGATTCTGGTTGCAAACAGAACTGGATGAGAACCGAATCAAATTTCCCGTAAGGTCAACACTGAACCAAACCACTGAATTTGAATTTGTCTAAGAAATTGCTTTGCATTTAAGAACCACTGATGTGGGAACTCACTACTTTAGAACTTGGTATGAAACATCATGGTGACATTTTCTTTTTTTAGCTTTATTTTAAAAAATTAACACATAGTATATATTTATGGAACACCATGTGGCATTGTAGTACATGTATACAACCAAATGGGGGTAATCAGGGGCTTCAGTTCTGTATCATTTCTTTGGAGCCTTTGAGCTCCTTTTTTCTAGTTCTTCTTGAAATATATGACAAGTTATTGCGAGCTGCAGTCACCCCCATAAGGCAGAATATTAGAGTTCATTCTAAGGGTGTTTTGCTACCTATTATCCCACTCCTCCATTCCTCTCTCCCCACACCCTTTTCCCTTCGTAATTTCTCTAATTACTATTCCACTCCCTTGCACTTTGAGATCAACATTTTCAGCTTCTACAGGTGAGAACAAACATGCAGTATTTATCTTTCTGGGTTTTTAAATGTCTTCCAGTTCCGTTTACTTTGCCGTACCTGACAGGATTTAATTCCTTTTCAAGGCTGAATAATATTTCCTTGTGAATGTATACCACATTTGCTTTATTCGTTCATCCATCTTTGGGCACTAGGCCGATTCTGTGTCTTGGCTATTGTGAATAGTGCTTCTGTCAACATAAGGCTCCAGGTATCACCCCAATACCCCAATTCGCTTCCTGTGGACATGTACTCAGAAGTGGGTTATAGTAAGTGTACTTGTAGTTTCCTAAGAAACATCATGGTAATACTTTCTTTATAATATTGTGTAATGAAATGGGGTTTGGCAGTGTCCCCGGTTTAGGGGTCCAGCGGTCTGTAATCAAAGGGTTGGCAAGACTGGTTCTTTCTTAAAAAAACAAAAACATAAAATGAAACAAACAAAAGAAAAGAAAATATTAACTGTGGTAAAGTACATATAACATAGAACTATCTTAACCATCTTGAAATATACCGTTCAGTAGTCTTAAATTCACTCACGTGGCTGTGCCACCAATTTCTAGGTACATTTTTGATTGAGGCATGTAAGTGCTACAGAAAAGCATGCAAATGCTGACTGTGCGACACAATCAATTTTCACAAAGTGAACATTCTCGTGTCATCCAGCCCAGACTAGAAAATGGGATATCATCAGTATTCCAGGGCAGCCTCTTTCCCCCCGGACCACTGCCCCTGCCAAGGCACCCTGATTACTTCCGCTACTGCAGAGGAGGCTGTGCGTGCTTTCAAACTCCACGTAAATGAGGTCATGTCGTGTATATCCTTTAAGACCAGATTCCTCTTGTTCAGTGTCATGATTTGAGAGTTTGTTCCTTTTTGTTGCAGGGTATGTGTGAATACAGAACATTTATTTGGTCTGTTGTTGGTGGATATTTGGTTTGCTTTCGGTGTGGACCTATAATGAATGCTCTCATTAGCACAACAAATACTTCTATGATCATTCTTAGAGATGCTTTTGGTGCACATATGGAATGCAAACCTGTAAGTAGAATTGCTGCAGCGTAGGACCCAGAATGTTCCCCCAAGTCTCACTAGGTTGAAGGCCTGGTTGCTGATGGGCTTTGGGGAAGTCCCTGGATTGTGAGGACTCAAATCTACTCCTTACTGGATTAATCCAGTAAGGAGGTCATAATCTGATGGCATTATTGGCAGGCGATGGAAAAGGAGGTACCATCTAGTTGGAGAGAGTAGGTAGCAGGGCTGTGGCCATGGGGACTGTATCTGGTCCCCTGACTCTTCCTCTGAGCTCTTTCCCTCTCTCTGCTTCCCATGAGCTGAGCCACTTTGCCACACCACCCACCTTCCATATTGTGCTGCCTCATCACAGGCCTAGAAGCAACAGGGCCAACCAACCATGGACTGAAACGTCTGAAACCATGAGCCAAAATAGATCTTTCTTCTTTCAAATTGACTTCCTTAGGTACTTAGTCACAGCAACAAAAAGCCAACTCTTACACACAAGTTTAATAGGTAGCAGCTGCCAGTGACCGAATGGCTGTGTTTCTTCTGAACTCACATGTTGACATCTTCACAGGTGGTCCTGGGATTCGAGACTCTAGGGAGATGATTAGTCATGAGGGCGGATGACTCAGGAATGGAATTATCCCTCTCACAAAGAGGCCCTGGGGCTCCCTTGCCTCTTTCTCTGGGCACAGTGAGAAGATGGCTGCTGTGAACCAGGAACCAGCCCTCACCAGAACCCAACCCTGCTGGCACCGGGATCTCAGATTCCAAGCCTCTAGAATGGTGAGAAATGCATTTCTGGAGTTTATAAGCCAATCTGTGAAAATGTGTTACAGCAGTAGAAGCAGAGTAAGACACCGGCAGGGACACTTCCAAATAGACAATACCAGGTAACATGCTCACCAGCAGTGTCTAAGGTTCCCATGACTGCATCTTCCCTAACAGTTGGTAAGTTTGTCTTGCTCACTTAGCCATTCTGGTGGGTGTGCAATGCAATCTCACTGGAATTTTAATTTACATTTCCCTGATGAACAATAAAGCTGAACACCTTTTCATACATTCCTGGCAATTTAGTTGTCCTTTCTGATGATACAGCTGTTCAAGTCTTTTACTTCTTTTTTTTTTTATTAAGCCACAATGCTTTATTAGATAAAATTTTAAATGTTAACTACAGTTTAAAATACTAAATGGAGGGTTGGGGATTTAGCTCAAGCGGTAGAGCACTTGCCTAACAAGCACAAGGCCCTGAATTCAATCCCTAGTACCCAAAATAAATAAATAAATAAATAAAATACTAAATGCAATTGCGATTTTTCAGCATTGTTTTATGCTTAGAAGTCAACTGGGAGGAAATACACTCTAATCAGAGACCTAAATTAAAATTAAAATTTTCTACCATGGCAAATTCCAACAAAAGTGAAATGTCCGTTTAATTCTACAAATTTATTAACCATTAAATGTCTCTATCCATGCATCAGTATAGCACTGTACTCCATAAATAAGTTACAGATTTCATGTCAATTCACAAATAGCCATTAAAAATGAGTAGAAAAAAATACGTAAAAACAAAACACAGTAATCGGAACCATGTAAAGGGAAGCAGAACTGAACCAAAAGTGAGGTAAGCACTGTGAGCCAGCAGACCCACCACCAGGCTGGAAAAGGACTTTCTTACAGATCTAAGAATTCCAGATGTTACAATACTCAGCATGGGATGTTTTCTGTTCTCTTTTTAATTTTTTCTTAGTACATGTTTGTGATGCACAATGAATACATTCATTGTGTCTTCCTAAAGAGAACCAAGTTGCACATGAAACGCTACCTTTTCCTATTGATTTGTAAGAATTATTTATACATTGCAGCATAAAGCTTTTGTTAGACAAATGAATCACAGGTATCTTCTCCCACTTTGTGTTTTTGTTTTGTTTTGGTTTTTGTTTTTGGGGTTTTTTTTTTTTTGGCTCTGGGGTTGAACCCAGGCCTTTGTGTTGATCTACATCCCCAGCTCTTTTTATTTGTGTCTTTATTTGTTTTTCAAAATTTTGAGACAGGGGTCACTAAGTTGCCCAGGCCAGACTCCTGTCTCAGCCAGATTACAGGCCAGTGACACCACGCCTGGCTTGTTAGCTTGCTTTTTAGAATCTCTCCTCTAATAATGCCTTTTGTTCATCAAACGTTCTTCATTTTACTGGATTCAGATTATGACTTTCCTTTACAGTCAGTGCTTTTGTGTGTCTGGTTTGAGGAATATTTGCCTACCCCAAGAACTATGAGGATATTTTCCCAATGTTATTTTTCAGAAACTTCATTCTTTTACAATCTACCTGAAATTGTTTTTACCTTGTTTTAACAAAAACCATTCATTGTAATGTTTCAAGCTAAATAATTTAGACATGACAGAGAGGCCAGCTTCTAGGGAATAACCTCTACATTTGTTTGTTAGGTTTGTCCCTGTGAGAAAATACACTTTTAACGCCAATCTGTGGAAAAACGAAAGCAGGTCAGATAAGCCTCCTAGTGACAAGTATGCGAGTGTAAGGAAATTGTGAGTGTGCCCAAGGATTTCAAGCTTCCTGTACTCATCCTCATGGGTTAGATGCCCCTCTCTATCTTAAGCTTTTCTTATTTATTTTTCTAAAAGCGAGACTGGACAGAACTATCTCCCGCTTACTCGAGGAGTAATGCCTGGATCTATGAACTCCTGTCTTGCCAAGACTAAAATGACTAAATGCCAAGAACAATGGGTCACCTGCCCGGCGTTCATCTTTTGTAACTCACTTTCCGTGGCCGAAGGCAATGGATGGTCTCTGGTCGGATGGCCGTAGGGCTGCACTGCCTCGAATGGGGGACATTTCTGGTTAGATTATTTATCCTCTAGGTCATAAAGCTGTCGTCTGCATAATATAGGGACCTCCTCGATATGCGGTGTAGCCCAGCATATATCTCGGCAGTTGCAGTGGCTGGTGAAGCCCTGAGAAGTGGCGGGCATTCTCCTTATCTGTCATTCTCTCGCCTCCCTCGGCTGTGCCCCGGGCGCTCCAGCAGCAGCCCTTGCCTTGCCTGCCTTTGCCGGCCTGATGGATCGCGCCATCAGAGTGTCTGTCGAAAGTCCTTTCTCCCTTGATGTGTAGTGCCACATTTTTCTCTCTTCCTGCCTCTTTTCATTTTTATGCCCATTACACAGAAGCTTAGTTTCATTGGGCTGCTATTTTGCTTTGAAAGTGATCTTGCTCCTTTTAAGAAATACCTTCATCTTTAAGAAAAAAGTCTTATCATTATAGAGTTAGGATCCTTGTTAGTTTGTTTGATGACATGTCACCCAACCCCCAGAATCAAGGGCAAACATTTTACAAGTACTGCACCTAAAAAAGTAACTTCAAGTTAATTGGGTCTTGAAAAGGGCAAGAAATTTGCAATCTCACAGCCTAATGTGATGGAAATACCACAAAGGTGAGAGGGCGTGTGGCGGCTTCCAGGCCCGGCTCTGCTGTCAATGAACTAAGTGACCTTGATCTTACTTTTCTGTCTCAGGTTCCTTTCAGTTAAATGAAGGAATTGGTGCTCCGAGGGCACTTTCAGGTCTATCTACAGAATCGTCTAACAGTTGGATACACTCAAAGTTAAAATGTCAGGCCTGTGAGTCAGCCATGTGGATTTAGTACAGTTAGAAACCCTGGAGCTGAGGAAGTTGCTCCCTTCTGCCCATTTCATTTTAAGCAGCGTCTTATGGCCAGTCCTCCTTCCACTGTCCTAAGAGAGGTGGAAACTAAAATAGCAAACACCCAAGAGAGCTCTGATGTTCTAGGCACAAGCACACGCAGGTTGCACCTCCCGGCCAGACCTTCGGGCACCTTCACTCTACTCCCGCCTCATTCAGGGTTCATCAATATGCAGCGCATGGCATGCGTGCAGTCAGACCAGAGTGAATTCTGGGACAAGCCTGAGTGTTGAGAGCCCCGGAGACGGCGCTGCACCCTGGCAATCATTCCTATCAACCACACTTAGAGAGTCAGGGGAAGCAACCGGGCAGAGGTGCGTGTTCTTTAAATGCCAGAAGCCTAATTTACCAGGGGCCGCTGTTGCTGCTTCTGTGTGCGGCACTTCAGCTTTCCTGTCACCGCAGAGCCACTTCTCTGTCTGTGTGTGTCTTTGGTCAGCACGGACTCGCCCTGAGCGCAGCTTCCTGTGAGCTTCAATAAACGTGGCTGCTTACCACTTGCTGCTGGGTGTACACTCGGCAGTTCTTTGCTCTTCGTACACAAGAGCTGGATCACATCTGTCACTAGGGACAGCTGTGCTTTAGTTCCCTTTTCATAAGATTCTGTTGTTAAAAAATTGTGTACGGGGCCTTCCCACAACAGAAATCCATCTCACCCAGTTTCCCTGCAAGTGCACACACACAAAATACAAAATGCAAAATGACGTAACATCTGAGTTGAGTTGTGGCTTACTTAGGCTTAATAATATTCAACATAACAACAAAAGGCAAGTACAAAAAAAGATGCTGGGCAATGCTTTTGCAATTAAATTTAAATTTGATCTACTAGTTTATTTTGTGTAGAAACCTTTAAATCTTGATGAACATTTCAATTTTTAAAAATATTTCACTTGGGTTTGTTGAAAACACCTGTTGAAATTCATTGTGTAGTGTACTCTTCTACTTCTTTCTTTTGAGAGGCATCTTAAAAATGCTTATTTCTTAAAAGTCTCTGGTGACATAGATTCCTGGGAGTGGTTGCTATGTCAACACACACTTATTAAGCATCTTCTGTGTGGCAGGTATTGTGCAGATGACAAAGACAGATTGTATGAGACATGACTATTGTCTTTAGGAAGTATGTAGCTTACATGCACTAGTAAGACTTAAGAAAATAAAAATGTAAATGATGATTAAAGACAGTGCATTTTCTTTTCTGGTGATTTTCTTTTCTTGTATAGAATCTGATAAAGTGATTCTAAAGTTCATTGGGAAAAATAAATGGACAAGAACTGCCAAACAAATATTGATAGATACATGTTGGTTATAGGGAAGGGGTACATGCACCGTCTCCTATCGGAAGAGCTATAAAACCATCGCAATAATAAAAGGCAGAGACAGTTTGAGATCAAAAGAGGTAATAGAAACAGACCCAAGTGCGCGCGTGTGTGTGTGTGTGAATCACTGAGATGATATTAGATAATTGATAAGCTCTTGAGAAACAATGATAGGTGCTTTATAGTGTATGTTAAAATAAATCCCAGTGAACTGAAGGTTAAATGTAAAAATGAGTAGAAGAAAATATGAGCGTATCTTTATGTGCTTTTTGATGTGGGCTTTCCCACATCAAAAGAAACTGTTTCTTTTAAACAAACACTATTAAAGGGAAAAAAAATTAGGTTGATTAGTAAAAAAGCTTAAAATAAGTTTTATATATCAAAAGTCTAGACAGTTTTAATCTATAAAGATAGAAAAAGCATATTGGTGCTGTCTGGTGTCAGGAGTGGGGTGAGAGACTATGAGGGGAATGAAGGAATTTTCTGGGGTGACAAATGTTCTGAATCTTGGCCGTGTTGCTGGTGATACAGGTGCACATATTTTGCAGAACTGAAGAAACTTTACACGCTGAATGGCTGCATTTTATTACATGTAAGTTGAATTTTTAAAGTTCCCTAAAAATCTTTAAAGGGAAAACTATGAAGTAGGAAAATAATTGCAACATCTATAACAAAAGGCTCAAGGCCTTAAGATTCATAAGAATAGCAGGAGCATCCAGTGGGAAAATGGGCAGAGGACTCAAACAGGGAAGAGAAGGCAGTGGGCGCTCACCACGTGAGAACGAATTCAGCTTCAACAGTGTTCACAGAAGGTGAAATGGGGATATCGGGAAAGAGGAAAACGAGATGTGGTGGCGGTGTGTATGTGGGGGGTATACACCCCAAATGTTCAGATGTTGAAAATTACTAAGCAAATGCACATCGAGGCCGTCGCTGGTCCTAGATCCTGAGCGCTGTGTTGCTGCTCAGCTCCCACCTCACCTGTGACTCCTGAGCTGAGCTCGGATCCCTTCCCTGTCTCTCCATGCGAAGACAGTCTGCGGAGGGCGGTGGCACTGTGGCGTTTTGTGATGAAGCACAGCTGTCCCTAGTGATGGAAGCCTGGCAGTCCTAGATGTCAGGGCACCATTCGTCACAGTGATTCTCTGCGTTTCCTTCTTGCTATGCTTTAGACCTCTTTCCTTTCTTTAAGATGAACCTTACAAATTGTGTGGTTTTCCCTCACAGCCGGCATTATTCTGGACAGGAGAGGTTTCTGTATTTTGTTTTTTCGTCCAATCTCTCCTCTTACAGAAACCTTTTGTCATTTGGGTGAATTTAGATACCTCCACTCAGACCTTCTCCAGAACCCTGGAAAGTGTCAACATAAGTAGAGTAATAAGTGAACATCCCGTCAGCTGAGCTGGGTGTTCTGAGAATGATCTATCTCACGGGTAGGTTTTATTCTCTTCCTGATTATGGCCACAGCCACACCGAGGAAGTAGCCTCAGAGAAAACCCTCCAGGACTCTAAGTCCCCTTTCTGCGAGCTAGGAGCAAACCCAGCCCAGGTCGGGATGCCAAGGCTGATTAAGACCTCGAGCCTGCCCTCCCGGTTCACCAGCTGTGGTTCCTCAGGGCATCTGGACGTCCTTGCCCCCTGTGTCAGCTTGGCCAGGCCGTGCTGGGCTCTGTCACGGGCCTGGCATAGGGCTGGAATTGGCTGCCAGCCGGATGATCCAGGACAAGCTCCTCACGGGTGTGGTGAGTGGCAAGTTGTTGGCAGGGGTGACAGGGACCACTGAGTTGCACAGCTTCTCTCGTCTAGCAGGCTAGCCTGGCAGGGGCCAGTGCAGAGTTCCCAAGAACAACAGGAGTACTGGTCCCAGTGAGGGAGCACATGCCGTGTCTCTGCTCCTGCTTGTGTGTCACATCATATGAAGATTTGCGTGTGTCCCTTAAAAGTGCGTGGGTTGGGACCTTAATTCCTCAGTGTGGTGCTGCCATCAGAGGGCCTGATGAGAGTGGACTGCTGTCTTTCTCGGGGAATGAGTAGCTAGTGCAGTAGTTCAGCTCCCTTTTTTCTTTCTCACTGCATCTGCTTAGTCTCCTAATTTCCACCATTTGAAGAAGCACAAGGCTTTAACCAAATGTGGAGACTTGATCTTGGACTTCCTGGCCTCCAGAAACATGAACCACAATAAACCTCTTTTCTTTGTAACTTATTCAGTCTCAAGTAGTTTGTTATAGTAACCAAAAATGGACCAAACTCTACTTCAAAAGTTCTCATGAGGATTCAGGGAGAGGTACTTCCTGTGAAAGTCTTCACACATTACTGGGTGCATAATTGGTCAATAAATGTTAGGTAAGAAGTCACTGTTATTGTAATTACAGAAGAGTAACAATCAATATTGTTTTTAAAGCATAGTTTGAAAGTTACAAACTTGTAATAAGATTTGGCTTTATTTAGCTTCAGTTGATTAAGAAAACACATGACAAAAATTATTAACAACTTTCAGTAATGCTTTCTATTAGATCAGTATTTCATTAATGCCAACACATACTAATATAAAAATAGTAGCTCCTCTAATATGTGAGGATTTACTACACCCACTGATGGTGCTGCTGTGTGCAGGGATTTGAAACCTTGCTAGTGATTTTGTCTCCCAGGGTAGGAAACAATTATTTGAGACAGTAAAAGAAAAGATGTATCAAAGTTAGTCTGGTCAATGGTCAGTTAAATTGTCTAGGCCATCAGTGGATAATGGTGCTAGTCTGACATTTCCTAAAGTACATTAAGGATGTCTTAATTACAAATAGCACCAGAGTTTTTTATGACCCGCTAAATATGACCAGCCAGTTTGCTCTTCCTTATTTTCCTTCTTTGGTTCAGATGCGGGATCCCAGGGGCTTCTGGAAAGCACAGACCTTCGAGAGTCAATGTTTTCTGGGTACTGACTACTATTATTTTTAAATCTTGTGCATGACTTTCAGAGTTTGAGTCTTGGGGGATGCACAGCACATGCTGAAGTGGGTGTCTATTAGTCCATTTTTTAGTCGTACAATGGAATACTCAAAACTGGGTAACTTTATGCAGGAAATGGGTTTGTTTAGCTCACAATTCTGTGTTCAAGGGCCTGGGCCTGGCATCAGCTCAGCTCTGGTGAGGAAGCCGTGACAGATGACGTCTCAAGGTTGGGGACACTTTCACGAGGGAGCAGTTACCTCACCAGACAGGAAGCCAGACTGGGGTTAGGAGGAGTCTTGTTCTTTTATAACAACATGCTCAGGCGTGCTCACTCAGGGCTGTGAGACCCACATTATTCACAATGCATTATTCACAATGCACGTCCCTTCCAACAGCGCCCTTGAAGAATGTCCTGTGGAGAGCGGTGGCACCTTGGAGCTTTCCTTAGTTACGGATCGCTCTGGTTCTCAGGGCACACTGTCACCACGACTCTAAGTTTCTTCTGGCTACACCGAAGCACTATACTGCTCTCTTTCCTGCAGGTGAATCTCACATGTTGTACAATGATCTTTTCTCTGTGTTATTCTGAAAAGAAGAGGTCATTTTCTTGTTGGGTGTCTCCTCTTACAGACGGCCGCCATCCTTGGGTTGAATTCAGACTCCTCCATTTGGATCTTCTTGAGAACCCGGGAAAATGTCAACGCACAGTGCAATGAACACCCGTGACCTGAGCCAGGTTTCTGAGTGTGACCTGTCTAAGAGGCGTGTTTTATCCTCTTCCTGGCTGTGGCCATGGCCACACTCAGAAAATAGCTTCAGAAAAGATGCTAAGGCCCCTTCCCAGCCAGGAGTGAGCCCAACCCTAGCAAAAACACTGTGCTGATCGAGACCTGACATTGTCCCTCCATGCCACTCGAGAGCCGACACCCAGCTGCCTGACTCCTGCAGCCCCATCTGACTGTCCTACCACAGGCTTCCTGGGACCCTGGAGCAGTGAACACAGGGCCTTTCTCTTGGTGCCACTGGGTCCAGGGCCTTTCCCCTGAGGCCTGCAGATGCTGAGCGTCTAAGATAGAGCCTTTCCCAGCACCTCCTCCCTGTCCCACACGAGCTGGAGCTCACGTGCCGCCAGTAGGCCCCAAGCTGGCAGGCTGCAGGTTTTGAGAGCCCATGTCACGCAGGTCCCCAAACTCAGCTCCGCAGAGCCCTGCTGTCTTTCGAGGATCCTCTCCTTCCCACTGGCAGGGGCCCAGCAGCTTCCATGTTGTCCTTGTGGACAGCCCGGGGGACTCCGTCAGGGCCCTGTCACTTGAACCACCACAGCCCATCTTCCTGACCGATCTTGAGACATCACTCAGGTCTGCTGGGTGCTGCTGTTGGAACCAGGACCTGGCCCGCCCCACACTGTGCCTGACAGAGCCGGGCAACGGGTGACTGTCGCTGCCACCCCAGGGAGACTTGCAGACCACACCGCTGCACCGGAGCTGCAGGAAGACCTCCCATTGGGTCCCAGAGCTGTGGCAGTGGCCGGTCATCTGCTCTTGCTGGCTCGGGGGAAATATTTCTTAACTCTCAGCTCTGCAGAGCTGAGGGTGAGAACACAAAACTTGCCTGTGTCCCGAGTTGTAAGAAGGCACAGTGCCACAGCTCTGTGAATTCAAACAAACTTGACCCCTTCTTGCTCCCGAGACACAGGGCCCCAGGGCGGCCAGGCCAGGGTATGCTAAACTAGAATCAATTCTTCTTGTGCCTCTATGCTTGGAGACATACACAGTCACCAGCCTGGGTTCCAAGGGCCTACACATTTCATTTGCACAAACCTAAACAGAGATTCAGAAATAAACGGCTATCCCAGTGTTGTTCAGTCCACACCTTCACAAGGGTCCGCAGAGGTCCTGAGTTCTTTCCTGACGATGCCCTTTCTTGGGTTCTGCCGTCCTTGCTGCAGTATAACCAAGAGCATTACAAATGCTGTCCAATCCTTGCCACTCTTTGGGCTCAAATTTCCACTTTCTTTCTTTTCCTTTCATCAGGGTACTAACTAGCCCTGTTTAAAAAAATGATAAGGACTGAGAGATGCTACCAGAGCGACATGGCTGGAGTAACAGAGTCCCAGTCGGTGGTCAGGAAAAAGACCCTCTTCTAATTGTAAGACCCGCGTGTCTCTTCAGTTGCTTAAGTACTATGGAGGGTGGAGGCCCCTCCCCACCCCACCAGGGAGCAAGCCTCTTCCTACCAGGAGCCCTGCAAGGAAAGAGGCGTCAAGACCGTCTCTGTCTCTTCTTGGTATCAGTCGCTCTCCTGCTCCTCTCAGGGAGGGGTCCATCTGCCTCAGCTCTCTCCTCCATCTGTGTGTCCTTTGTCCCTGCTCAAAGAGCCTCCAGTGGGAATCTAGAAGTGGTCTCGTGTTCCTACTATTCGGAGGCTTTGTGCCCCGGCCTCTCCGGTTACCACTTGGGCCATATGCCAGCGATTCAGGTGGCTGCCACCAGGTTCGTGCACCTTTAATCCGCTGAACAGTCACAGCTGGACCACCTGCAGACAGCGAGACCCTTAATGGATGGAGTGATCCCACGGGCACAGCCAGGCCCGGTGCAGTTCACAGCACCCGTGGAGATGGCAGGTGTGCAGAGAGCCTCGAGTCTGCACGACAGGCTGACTGCACACACGGGTGAATACTTACCTCTATATATAGGATCGACCTGAATGCACCCGGGCTGCAGGCTTTGATGCCGCTCTTTGGGGCGTTTGGAGGTCCTGGGCCTCCTTCGACACTTTGTTGTACTAAATATTACAGCCGCTGATAAAACACCAACCAGGCGCCTCATTACAGTCTTGTCTGATGTTGAAGCTGAGACGATTAAACCTTAACCCAGTCCCAGATCCTGAGCTGCGACTGTCAGGTTCTGGGCTTGCTCTTTGTTGAACTGGCCGTTTGATCCTGAAAGTCACTTAACCTCGTATTCTCTTAGCACAAGATCAGCAGAGAGCAGAGGAAATCGCCCGGAAGGCTGGCAGAATCTGCTCGCTGGCGACTCCTTGCCACGTTCTCGTTGGCCAAAGTGTTTACCGCTGAGCTTGCTTTCTTTTCAAAGCAGACAGGCCCCTGCTGGCTGAGCAGGGTGCGAAGAGGATCGAATAAGAATAAACGGTTGACCAGATGTGCGCTGGGGGGTCCAGTTCTCTGAAGAGTGTGGCTGGCTTTGGTAAAAGTTCGGGGTTTGAGTTTTGCAGATCTTGGTGTGTGCAATTCACACATCCTCCTTGAGCCTCAGTTTCCCTCTCTGTGTGATGGTGTTCCTGTTAGGATCCAGTGGGACGACACATGTGAATGCTTTCGGGACCATAAAGGGGTGCAACTCAGAATGTGGGGGCCATCTGTAGTTTACTCTTAGCTGTAATTACTGCGTGCACACACGCACGTGTGTGTGTGTGTGTGTGTGTGTGTGTGTGTGTGTGGTACTGGGGATTGAACCCAGGGCCTTTGCATTAAAATACACTCCCAGACATTTTTTTTTTTTTTGAGACACAATCTTGCTAAGTTGCTCGACTGGGCTTGAACTTGTGATCCTCCTGCCTCTGTCTCCCAGAATCCTGGGATTACAGGCTTGCACCATCACACCTGGTTTCAGCTGTCGTTGCCTTTGCACTGTCCCCTCTGGGGCTTTCTACGGCACCCAGGCAGGAGAGATGGATTAGATACGCCTCCTCAGTGCATCCCCATTTCTGTTTCCATTTCTCAGCCTGCCCCATGACGAGCTGTTCTGGAAATCCTTAGCCAGTCACCACCCACCCTGTAGGCCCCCAGAATCCAGTGGTCAATCGTGTGTGCCTTTCGGGGCATTCCCTGCCTTGAGTTACCAAGCGACTCCCTTAGCACTGGTGATCGGAACCCATGGAAGCTGGAAGTAGCAGTCTCCAGAACAGACTGCAGATCCTCCCTCAGAGCTGAGCGAGCAGAGGACTCGGGCTTCGGTGTGCTGAGTAGCTTGGCCTAAAAGCAGCACTCCGCTCGCTGACTTTCAGAGCAGAGGTGCAGGGAGGCAGGCGTCTCCACGTGGGCACCTGCGCCTTCCCCATGTGGCCTCCTCCTCTTCTTCCACTCTCTCTGCCTCCTTCTCTCTTCCCCCATGTAAATACCATGGGCTTTACTTGAACATCTCTCGTTGTATCCAGTGACCTCATTTAGTCTTGGTCTGAGTGTGGGCCAGGAACCTGCCATGGTTATGAATGGCTAATTTGGGGGTAACACAATCAAGCGTGTCTTTCTCGTGTCCACACATCAGATGGCCAGAAAGACATGAGTAGACTTGAGTAAAAATGGCTTTGTGTGTATTAAGTATTCACTAAAACAACATTTTTATAATTGTAAAAACTGTGAAAGTACCCAAGAATTTTTTTAGAAAAAAAAAAAAGAAAAGAAAAGGATGTACAAGATGAAAAAGTCTTGTGAAAGCCTGAAGTAACTCTGCCATCTAGTCCTCACGGCAATGACTCCATGTTTCAAATAAAGAATGAATGGCCAGCCAAGGGCGCTTGCTATTTTGGCTTTACTGGCAGTCAGGGAGTGTGTCAGAGGTGCAGTAGCATTTGCATTGTGACACAGTGGCCTCCCTCCCACAGGGCAGGGTCCTGGGGGCAAATGGACAGAAGGCAAAACAAGTGTCCTGGCTGCGGGTGGTCTGAAAGACCCCCCCCACCGGAGGGGAGGAGACAACGGCTCATGACAGTGTGGGTGCTACTGTTCGAGACAATAGCGAAAGGGAGCGTGTGCCGGGCAGAGCGTGGGGAAGACTCTGGGTCCTTCTGCTGTATCAGGGCTGTCTGTGTAATCCACCAACTGGTGGAGGGGCGAGGTCTTGGGACACATGGTGGTCTCTCACAGACAAGGGCTAGTGGAGGGCTTACTCTTTAAACCGGAATGGTGGCCAGTGGTGGTCACTGGCTGAAGCGAATGTGGAATAAGAAAGCTCCTGGAGAGAAAGTAAGGTTGGTAGGAACAGGTTCACGTTTCGCCGCGGATGGTCCTGCCTCAAGGGGCATCTCTGCTGGACTCACAGGGTGTCGGTGTCCTTCCATCTTTTATGATTGGCAGGGGACATTTATGTCCCCACATTGACACGCCTCCTTCCCTGGGCTTGTGGGGTCCCTAAGACTTGTAAACTCACTCCCTGGACAGTGGGCTGCCCTCACAAGACGTGCTGGGGACCCAGCAGGTAGCTGGTTTGGTCCCTGGCGGGGGCAGGCAGTGGATGCTCTGACTGGGCCTGGCCTCTGACCCCTAGTGACCCCCACAGGGCTCCTGGCTGGGGTGATGAGGGGTGCACTTCCCACCACAAGCCAGGCAGTCAGGAGACACCGAACCCCGCTCCTCCAGGGCCCTCATGGTGGCTCTTTGCGGAAGGACGTCAGGGAACTTCACTCACTCGGGGAACGTCCTCTGCCGACTCCCAGCTCTCTGAGCTTGCCTGTGTCCTCTCCATCTCCCCTGACTCTGGAGAAACTCCACTTGCTCCAAATTCCGCCTCTCACCTCTTTGTCCTTGGCTCATGCAAGGGGTTTTCCACAAGGGGTTTTCCTCAAGGGCTTTGGAAACCAGAGGCAGGAAGAGTCAGACACTATTCCTCACTTTACGGACCATCTCATTTCTCCCCTGGGCCAGTAAGCTCAGGAAGTGTGGCTCTTGGGACTCGAGAAGGACAAAGGGATGGAGACAGTAGGGAACAATGTAGGCTGCCAAGTCAAACTCTCTCTATAGCTCTACAAATCCTCACTGCAGCTCTATGAACTACGGCTGTGGGGGAGGCACCCTGCTCTCACACCCACAGCCCCTCTCATTCATTCTTCCATTCTTCAGGAACTCTTAAGACATTTTTATTGCTTGCGGCAAACACTATTCTAAGTACAGCCCACAAAGCCCACAGGAACCATGGAGCTGCACTCTGGGAATGAACACCAGCCCTTGGGCTTTCACAGATGAGGAATTTGGGCTGCAGAGAAAGAAGGCACCACAGGATGAAAGCTGGGTGGGCTCCAAGACCACGCCCTTGGCCCCCAGCCTGCTGCTTCCCGTGGCAGTCAGCAGAGACCATAGAGGTCCCAGCTCCTTGGGAGGGGGTGACCCAGAGCAGAGCCTGGGGAGACACAGAGGGATGTCTGGGCGCCTTTAAGGAGACACTTGAGCCCATGACATGTGGGAAGTGATCTAGACAATATTGAAGGCTTGGCTGGACACCAAAGGTCAGGGTTTTCTGTTGACCTTGGGGAGACTGACTGGCAGTCAGCTTGATTGGATGGAGGAAGGAGAGGAGAAAACTGGAGTGATCCAAGGGCAGCCTCAAAGGCAGGCGGAGGACACTGGTATGGACATTGCTGGGTAGCCTCCAAAGGGCTCCCTGGGCAAATCCACTTGGACCAGGCCCTGCCCAGGACATGGCTGAAAGTGGTCACATGTTCCCTAAGGGGCTCCAAGCCTCCTCGTCGCTTCATTGCTTTTCTGGTTCCCTAGCAGTGTTTTTCAGGCTTCCACCCTGGCTTTGAGCTCGTTTGCCCCTGCACAGATCCTTGACCCTTTGCCAACCGCAGTCCCGGAGACTCAGGCTCTGGACTCACTTCTGAACTGTGGAGCCGGAGAAGCTCCTGGTCCATTCAGGACCCACGAATGGGGGATGACACTAAGTGGGCACCCTTGGGTCCTGTGTCCCCATTTTTAATCATGACAGCATCATCTTAATGTGGTTCATTTATGGTTCTAGGATCTCACATGAGATTTCATTTGAAAATCAAAAAGGTCCTTCTGTTTGCTAAATGAAATAATAGCTGAGACATAGCACAGGAAGGAGAATCACTTAATAGCTGAGCGACCTCGCCACATCTCAGTTTATTCATCTCTGAAGGGGGACAAAAGTAGAACTTTCCTCCTAGGTATGGTATGGGTTGAATGAGCTACTATAGATGAATTGCTTCCAAGGGTCCAGGCACCCAGTAGGAAGTGAGCGCTGATGATGGTGGTCACCAGAATGGGTGATGGGTGCACTTGAGGGCCATGAGCAGGAGACATAAAGATTGAGTTCATGTTTTCTAAAGCTCTCTCTGGTAGTGTATTGGAGGAAGAATTGAGGGAAGGGTGCTAAGGCCGTACATAGTGAAATTAGCACAGAAAGGCTGTTATAGCCTTCTAAATGCAAAAGGAAAAGGCCTGAGGCAATGGTGGCTGGGATAAGAAGGGCTGCAGGACTTGGTGAGCGGGTGGCTGTGCTGCCGAGAAGGCCGGCAAACACCGGTGCCCCACTGGGGTGAGCAAGGTCTGGAAGTCGTGGAAGAGAGCAAGTCAGTGTGGTGCCTAGTGGCTGTGAGGTATCTGCGATTGCTTGGTGCAGGTGGCCCACAAAGGGCCGTGGACACCTCGCCCAGGAGCAGAAGGGTTGCAGGTAGAGATGCAGGAAGTATGGAGCTCTGGCAACCGGAGACAGAGGGGAGAATGAGGTTGCTGAGGGAAGCCATGTGAAAGGGGAAGGCGTGACTCAGGAGCTACTGGGCAGAATGCAGGCAAAGAGCTCAGAAGCCTCTGAGCTGCTGTGGGAGTCCTAAGCGTGTCCCTCTCACTGTGTGAGTGCCTGAGGCTGCTGGTCGTGGACTGGTGAATTCACAGCCTCCAGGCAGCCTGAGGACGGACGCACAGACGACTGTGGCAGGCTCCTGATGGGGTAGCACCTGGGGGGACTCAAAAGCACACAGTGGCCGGGTCAGAGCTTGCACAGCAGGGCTCAGTTCAGCCTCCCAGAGCCCAACAGCTGGCACGAAGCAGAGTCACCCACGGTGAGCCATCTGCAGCACAGCCCCTGAATACAGCCAAACTAAGATCTGCAGGGAAGTCAGGAAGATGTAAATTAAGTAGGTGGCAGACACTGTTTGACAACACGCCATTCAAGTGACAGCTTGCCATCCAGTCCAGGTGGGACAAGCAGGTGGCCAGGGGAGAATTCAGGGCAGGAGGCTGGGTTTTCTATCTCAGAGGGAGCAGGCACAGAGGCATGCACCCCAATCAACGCCTGGCCTACTCGCTGCATGGAGGAGACAGAACTTCCGCTTCCATCATCCTAGGCCTCAAATCTGGCACTGGGGACTTAGGGGTGTGTGGTAAATATTCATAGAATTCGACCGAATGGACACTCTGGATAAAAATAAAACTCCTCTTGTTTCAGTTCCCAAAACCCGTCATATGGAAGGTACTTCTCTCTCTTTCTCTCTTTACTTCCCTCCTTCCTTCCCTCCCTCCATCCTTCCTTCAGAGGACCAGGCTTCCTGAGGGCTCAGCTCTCAGTCACCTGGTCCTGTACGCTAACTAGCCCACACCAAGAGCTGGTCAATGTAGTTGGCTGTTGCTGCTAATCCCAGAGTGCCCGCTGATTCCTCCTCAGGCAGAAGAGGGACCTAACTTCCATGGGGTTTGAGCAGGACCAAGTTGGATCAAGGAGTTATACATTGCTGGGAGGCTGATTTGGGTTCAGCATGTGAAGGGACCAGTCTACAAATAAGAGAGGGGTGAACGTGGAATGAGCAGCCTTGAGAAATATTCCTGGCGCCATGTTTAAGAGAAAAGATGTAGTTGAAAACATTCACCCACTGGGTATGCTTCAACCAAATGCCCTCAATCTCCTTTCCCTGAAATGAGCTGGGCATTCTACACGTGCTTTGTTGATTTAAGCCTGAGAATGTCCCAGGGCAAGTTGACCCCTGCCACAGCTTCCCCATCTGTTAACAGGGGCACCATGGACCTACTGGCATATAGCGATGATGCTGTTTACCATTTACAAGGACTACTTTTATTAGACACTATTTCAAGGCCTTTACAGCTGCTAATTTAATTTTTTTTTTTTTTTGGTACCAGAGATCGAACTCAGGGCTTGTGCTTGCTAGGCAAGCACTTTAACTATTGAGCTAAATCCCCAGCCCCCTGCTAATTTAATCTTTATAACCACCTGCTAGAGTTTGGATCTGAAATGTCCCTCAAAGGCCTGTGTGTTGAAAGTTTGGTACACTTCCACGGTGCTACTGGGAGGCGGCAGGACATCTAAGAGGTGGGTCTTATTGCAAGGAAGTTAGGTCATCAAGGGCATGACCTTGAAGAGGGTACCGAGAGCCCAGCCCCATCCTTTCCTCTCTCACGTTGCTTCTCAGCTGGCATGGCGTGAAGGCTTCCTCCACCACACAGTCTTGCCATGATGGGTCTCATCACAGGCCCAAAGCCAATGGGCCATTGTATTAGTTAGGGTTCTCTAGAGGAACAGAATCAATAAAAAATATAGATATAATTATACAAAGGATTTTATTAGGTAGGCATACAGGATCAGTAGTGGAAGAGTCAAAATGGCTGTCTGTGGAATCAGAGATGGGAGAATCCAAAATGGCTCTCTATATGCTGAAGAGTTGTAGGATCCTATGAAGACCTAGACACTTACTGTACAGTCATTGCTGTGAGTCTGTGTTTGAGGACTGAAGAGTCTGCACTGGAAGGCTGAAGAGTCTGTACTGGAAGACTGAAGAAATTTGGAGACCAACCTCCAAAGGCAATGACAAAGAATGGAGCTCCTAGAGGGGAAAGCTTTCTTCTTTCTCTTTTTATTCTGTCCAGGCATGTGGGGCGGGTCTTCCCCCTGACCTCAGTTTGCTGGCCTACATGTTAATCATCCACAGACACACCCAAAACTAGACAATTCTTACTCAAGTTGACATATCACAATCAGCAATCACAGCCAACCAACCATGGGCTGAAAACTCAAAAACTGGAAGCCCAAATAAACCTTTCCTCTTTTTAAGTTGATTATTCCAGGTATTTGTTACAAGAACAGAAAGCTGACTAGTACGTCACTTATGAAAGCCACACCATTAGTATTACAATTAGTTAGAGGAGGAAACTGAGGCACAGAGAAAATAGATAATTTCTGCGTTTACAAAGTAGTTAGATAAAAGAAAGGATTTAAACCCAGGGATAACCATGCTGTCAACTTCTAAACTGCGGCAGATGTTGCAATGGTGCTCATAGTACCTGTGAGGATGGGCCAGTTGATTGCCAGGCACAGCCTAAAGAAGAAAATATCCAAGCCCACTTTGTACATCAAGGCATGAGAATTTCATTCATTACAATGGGGATCACACATGACTAGCTGGATGGAAAATTCATAGTATGAGTGGATAGTCCTTACCTGGAGATGAAGTCATAGTGGAGGGAGGAGTGAAGTTAGGGCAGCAGTGAGCTGTAACCTGCTCTAACCAGCTCACTAGTGCAAATTGGGCAGGTATCTTTTCAATTTTAAGTCCGGTGACCTCCTGTTGGTAGCTGGAAATAGGCTTTGGGGATAGTATTTATACCAAGAAAATTGACAGGTGCTACAAATAGATACGCGATTGAGAAAGAAATTTTTCTCAACTTGTGGCAGATCAAGCTACAATATAGACACAGTAGCTGTGTCATGTCTTGATCTGAGCTTGGGCCATCCAAGGTGACAAGCTACCTCCTCCCACTCCTCCTTGAAGTGTCCTCTCCCATCCTGTTCCCTGGAGAGTCACTCCCCTATCGTGTGATAGGTGGCATGCTGCCCAGTTAAGGCACAGGGCTGGTGTCTAGCTCATTTCAGCAAACTTTGAGGGAGGCTTTCTCCAGAGATGGATCATTTTATAGCCACAAAGGACCACATGGTGCAATCGGACCAGTCCCTGGGTCATGAGTTGGGAGCTCTGGGTTCCTATTCTAGAACTCTTGATAATATGCTGAGGCAAGTCCGCAAGCCACTTTGGATCATTTTCACCCCAGAAGAGACATCTACACTCGCTTAACAGAGTGTAGAGAATAAGACACATTACATCGGCAGTCTGCTTATGTAAGAGTCACCTACTGGTGTCCAGCTGGAAGAGCTACTGGCTAAAGATCTGCAGCTTACTTGGTAGTCTATGTCCTACCTGAGCAGCGGCGAGGGCTGGGGCATGCAGGAGGGAAAGAGGATGAAAAGGGACCTATAAGGAAGGAAGAAGATTAACCATACACTGATGGCTAATTTAATGTATCAACTTGACAGTGCTAAAGGATACCCAGGTATCTCGTCAGGCATTATCTCAGGCCATGTGTGCGAAGGTGTTTCTGGAAGATGTGGGCATTTGAATCGGTGGACTGAGTAAGGAATATCACCCTCACCAGTGTGGGTGGGCTTCATCGACTCTGTTGAGAGCCCAGTTCGAACAAAAAGCAAGGTAGAGGGTGATTTCACTCTGTCTGCTTGGTCTGAACCATCATTGTCCTCCTGCTGTTGAATGTTGGTGTTGCTGTTCTCAGGCCTTTATCTCAGACTGGGGGTTACATCATCAGCTCCCTGGTTCTGAGGCTTTGGTGCTTGGACTAAGTTATAATACTAAGTTTTATGGGTCTCTAGCTTGCACATAAGCATTATGAGATTTCTTGGCCGCCATAATCATGCGAGCTACTTCCCATAATAAATCTCCTCTTACATGTCGGTATTATTACCAGTATCAATACCTGTCAATCTATCGTCTGTCTCTGCCTAGCTCCCATTGGTGGTGTTTCATCTGGAGAACCTTGGCTAACACCACAGCTGTAGGAGACCAATGAATGGTACCAGTTCCTAGAATTTGCTAGCTTTGACTGTCCAATTCCACTATGACTAATTTGTTTTCCTGGACTCCTCTTCTGTATCTGCTTGTTTCAGAAAACAAACACGCAGCCGGGTGTGGTGGTGCACGCCTGTAATCCAGCACTCAGGATGCCGAGGCAGGAAGATTCATGAGCTCGAGGCCATCCTGGGCTACATAGTGAGTTCAAGGCCACCCTGCATTGCAAAGCAAGACCCCGTCTTAAAAGAAACCAAAACCAAAACAAAACAAACCACAAATGCACCACAATGAGTATGCTGCTCGGGGACCCATCCACTCACATCCGTCGCTCCTTCCCTTGCTCTGCATAGACAGAGCTATATTTTTTTGAGACAAAGTCTTGCTATGTAGTTCAGGCTGGCCCTGAATTCATGTGTATCCCAGGCCAGCCTCAAACTCACAGCCATCTTCCTATTTCAGCCTCCCAAGTGCTGGAATTAAAGATGTATCCACCATGCCTGGCTAGACGGAACTATATCTGCCAGATGTGACCAGCGAGATCAATGAACAAGAGCTTAAAAGGTGAGAGAGGGAGACAGTAGTGCGTGGCAGGGTGGCCGGAAGCAGAGAGGGAGATGGATACGCCCTTCAGGCCACACCCCCCGTGGCCCGCCTTCTTCCACCAGGCTCCACCTCCCAACATCGAATTTAGTTATAAACTCTGGACTAATCCCCCATGACCCAATCACCTCCCCAAAGCCCCACCTAGCACCTCAGCTTTGGAGAGGGGCATCTAAATGTAAACCATCACAGGCGGACACCACACAGTTCCACAGATCGAGCAGCTTAAGGCTCAGAGATGTATCTCCTCACAGTCCTGGATGCTGAAGTCCGAGATCAATGTGGTGTCCAGTCAAGAGTCTGGTGAGGGCTCTTTTCTTGGCTTATAGCTGGTCTCCTTCCCGCCATGTCCCCGAGTGGTCCTTATTCTGCGCACTCAAAGACAGCAGGGAGGGAGAGAGCCAGGGAAAGCCCTCCAGAGTCTCTTCCTCTTCTTAGAAGGACACCAGACATATTCTTTTGGGGCCCCACCTTTGTGACCTAATTTAAACTTAATTGTCTCCCTTAATACCCAGTCTTTAAGGACAGTCACACTGGAGTTCAAACTGGTGGGTGGTACAGGCACAGTTCAGTCCGTGACACTGACAAAGAAAAGCTCCCCGATCCTACCCCTGCCTAGGTCCCTATCAACCACCATTCCATGTTCTACCCCTGACTCTGACTACAGTAGGTACCTCATAGGAGTGGGAGCATACAGAATTTGTCCTTTGTGACCGGCTTATTTCACTGATCAAGGTTTGTCCATGTTGTAACACGTGACAAAATTTCCTTATTTGAGGCTGAATAATACTCCGTTGTGTGGATGGGGCACATTTCCCAGTGAAGCCACGATAGTTTTTTTTTGTTGTCCTTGTTTTGTTTTTTTCCTTTTCTGGGTCCTGAACACAGGGCCTCAAGCATGCTAGACAAATACTGTACCACTCAGCTACATCCCCAGTGAAACCACTGTGTTCGATAAACATCTGGGTCTTTCCCCCAGTTGGACACTGTCTGATACTTCTCTGCATTCCACATGTCAAACACAGTTCTTTGCATAGTGTAGTCACAATAAATGTTGAATGAATAAATGAGTCAATCAGCTAACACAGTGATCACTGCAACAGCCTTCTGAGTTAAGGAGACTCCTCTATTACTACTTCCATTTTTAGGTCAAAGAACTCAGACTTAGAAAGGGGGAGGGACTTTTCACTATACTTAATTGCCCCTTTTTTTGTCCTATTTGCAATTATACTGAACAGAAACAGTTTTGCTCTGTCTCATCCCAGACATCATGTCCTATTTTAGGTATCAATCGTATAAGCTCATTTCTGCAGTGGTGATAAAAGCCCCAGGGGAAGAGATGGTCTTAGGGTGATGTGCGAAGACAGCCAGGGACGTTGTGAGGCTGTAGGTAGAAGGGAGTCACACTCGAGGTTCATGTGATGCAGGATACTAGCTCAGCATTTCTCAACTCTATTAGTTAACTTTCTAGAGCGAATGGTTTGCGAGAGAGCAGATTTAATACAAGACATTTACAAGTTAAACATTCACCCATAAGCCAAGGCAGGAAGAGTGTTGAATGTCTGTCTAGGCACTGGAGACCCAAAAGATCCAATCAAGGGCCGGGAGCCCACAGCACTGTCCCGTGTACGTCTGTGTCTGCACTAAAAGCCTGAAGAAATCTATACTGGAGCCAGGATACGATGCTTGCAGCAAAAACGAAGACCAGAGCTCCCCTAAAGAAACAGCAGCCATCCTTGAGGACAGCAAGGCCCCGAGCTCCTCCTGTGACAAGAACAGCTGAGTCCCCTTCGGGAGAACCAGCCACAATAGAGCTTCTCCTGGGAAACAGCCCAGAATTATCTTCTGCTCCCGTTCTCCTTTATGTTGTGTTGACAATAATCCTCAGGCGAATCTTCTACACCCAGAACCACCAACTCAGTCCAGCTGGGCGTTCCAGCTCAAATCTATCACAATAATAAGTCCACCACATCAACAAAGAACAACTCAGCTCCCAGGAGACACTCCCGGTTGTCAAGACTGGGGTGGAAAGGTGCCCCTGGCATCTAACAGGTAGGAATCAGGGACACTGCTGACCATTCCACAATGCACATGACAGTACCCACAGCAGAGAACTACCTGGCCCACATGTTAGTGTTGCAGAAGGTGAAACACCTTTTCCTAAAAGGAGACATGAGGAACAAGGAGCGAGGTGGTTTTGGCAAGAAGGAGGAGAATGTGGAGTCCTCAGAGGAACCAGAGGGCATGCTTCCAGGAGACCAGGCTGACCGATGTTTTTGTTTTTGTTTTTTTGTGGTGCTGGGGATCGAACTCAGGGCCTTGTGCTTGCAAGGCAAGCACTCTAATCACTGAGCTAAATCCCCAGCCCTCTAGCCGATGTTTTAAAAAGACACACAGTATGTACTGAGTGACTTGGGAACAGTTTGGCTTAATCATATGGTGGGTCCTGGACCCCTGGGGCTTTTTGGAGGCAAATATTAAACATAATGGGTCAGTTTCTCATCCACCTTCTTTTGATACCTTGTATGAAAAGCATTCAGGGGTAAAATATGAAAATGATATATGTAATCCATGCTACAACATGCATACAGAAAATAATAATGTGTACACAGTGTACATAAAATAGTAACAAATGAGAAAAGGAGGGTGTAAATTGCTATATGTATGCTGCAACATCTTGTGTTCTAATATATACTGATGAATATAGACAGATCAGAAAATATATTCAGTTGGGGTTCGTGTCTATTAACTAGTACCTTTGAAGTGTCCTGTATACCGTCAGGCATAGTGACACATACCTGTGAGCCCAGTGGCGCTGGGCGACTGAGCCAGGAGTATTGCAAGTTTGAGCCCAGGCTGGATGACTTAGCAAGACCCTTTCGCAAAACAAAAGATTAAAAAGGGGCTGGGGTGTAGCTTAGCACGAAGGCCCTGGGTTCAGTCCCAAGTACCACTAAATAAAAAAATAAAGTGTCTTCTATAGCTATCCACTTTAGAATTTCCTAAATCAAGAGTATAACCCTTCCTTTTGGATTAACAGTCACAATTTGTTGAGATTTTATACTCGGCCAGGCAAAGTACTGTGGGCTTTTTGAGCATCATTGTATTAAGGTCCTAAAGAACTTGATGGGGGGGGTTGTGGATTTAGTCAAGTGGTAGAGTGCTTGCCTAGCAAGCACAAGGCCCAGCACCACCACCAAAGAAAAAAAAGAACTTGATGGGGCAGGCACTATCGTGCTGTTTTGGAGATGAGAAACCTGAAGCTCAGTGACTAAGTAATTGATCCGAGTCACAGAGCCAGGAAATTCTGAGGCCGGGCTGTCTGCCGAATGTACTCCATCTGTGCCCGAGACTTAGAGACCTGTAGGACTTGCTGATCTAATACCAAGGCCAAGTTACACGGAGTTCCCAGTCTGACTCTTCATATAACTAACTCCCTGTATTATCCTGGCTCTCCCTGGAATGTGGGTACATGTATTTTTTTATCTGTGACTTACTGTGAGAATTAGCTCATATGACTATGGAGGCCAAGTCTCATTACCTCTCATCCGTGAGCTGGAGGCCCAGGAAAGCCTCTGGGCACTTCGGGTGTCATTGGAAGGCCTGGAGGGTGGGGAGGCCAATGGTGTAAGTCCCATTCTGAGTCCAAAGGCCCCAGAACCAGGACAGCCACCATCTTAAGGCAGGAGAAGAAGGTTGTCTCAGCTGAGATAGAAAGAATAAATTTGCCCTTCCTCCACCTCTTGGTTTAATTTGGGCCCTTGATGGATTGAACTATGTCCACCATGTTGGTGAGTGTGAATTTTTTTTTTTAGTCAATCTATTGATTTGAATGCTGATCTCTCCCAGGAACATCCTCACAGGCAATAATGTTTTACCAGCTGTCTGTCTGTGCTTGAGCCCAACCAGGTTAACACCTAAAATTAACTGTCACATTTCCTGTTGTGAAATCTAGCAGCTATGCAAATGGCTGGTTTTATCGCCCAGCTTCTTCTGTGGTCATGACCCCTTAAGATTCAACTTCCACATCCTAAGTTAGATAGCTTGTATTTAATGCCTGATAGTATGACCTGTATTAGGTTTCTATCATTATCATTTAGTAAAACCAAAACAAACTCTAAATGATGTTTTCTGAGTATACACAAAACAAAAGTAGCTGAACATGCCCTCCCCCAAAATGACCCCAAATTTGTAGTCTTCTCTACAAATCAGTCAAATCATTACTAGACCATGTAAAAGTGATTTTATGTAACAGTTTTACTCCTTTTCCTGTTTTTCTTTGAAGACATTGTATTTCAGGTTTTTAAAATGTAAACAACAGTGTTATCATTTTATGGGACTCCAATCGCAAAGCTAGGGCTCAAAGGTCATGCATTTCCCACGACAGGGTGTGTGGCCAGGTGATATACATTTCTGTGAGCTCGGTGAGCACACAGAGATACGATGTGCTCTGTGGTCATTGTCTCAGGCCAGGTCCCTGGAAGCAGAGCCTGAGGCAGGGATTTGGTACACATTATTTATTATGAGTACGCACCTCAGGAGGAGCTATGAGGGAGAGGAGAGGCCGTATTGGGAGAAGGAGGAGTTGAGTTGAGATGTTGCTCTTATCCAGAGTGGGAAGCCCTGGAAGATAGACTTCATCCCACTGAGGCAAAAGTGCTGTCCTTATGTACCCTCCCCAGTCAGTTAGGTGGTCATGGGAGTGTGCAGACCATCCCATGCCAGCGAGGGGCCACCTCCAAGGCAAGAGCAACTGGCAGCCCAATTCACAACACCTGAGGGAGGGATGACAGAAAAGAGAGGTGGGTGGGGAAGGAGAGAGGTGTGTGGCGGGGCATGCAGAGGTAGTGAAGGGGCACAAGTGGGGCACGAAGGACATATACTAAAGTTCTGTTCTCTCTATGTAAGATCAAGTTTTTCTAACAGACATTGCAGTATAAAAAATTTATGTATACAGCAAGAATTTGGTAAAGTGCACTGGCAACCAAAATTAGATAACTTTCCCACAAGCCTTTCACTGTTACAATTCTTGTTTTTATCTTCTTTCCATGCATATGTCATCGTGACCACACCATTTTGCAGCTTATCTCCTTGTGAAATCCGAGTTCCTGGACAGGCATCCGGTGGCCCGCTGCCACTTTGATAGCTGTCAGTTTGAACCCCCGTAGATGAGCTGGACTGGCCTGGTCTGGCCTCTTCCGCCAAGATGTTTGGGACCCTTAATGAGTCAGTCCGAGCTCTTGCTTCCTCAGCACAGAGAAACCTCCAGGGTAGGGCACAGCTCAAAGCTCAGCCCCTGCTTCAGCTCTTCCCGCAAGTGCATAAACGAAGCACTTGACCTCAAGTCTTCTCTACCCGGCAGTGATTCTTCCTGGCCGTCTTCATCCATCAGAGGAAGATTCCTGCACGCACAGCCATCTCCTCATTTGTTAGGGTTAGATCTGGAACATCCCCCACAGGCTCCTGTGCTCAGAGGTGGAGCTTCGGGAAGGTGACCGGATCCGGGGGCATTATCCTTGTCTGCGGATTAATCCGCCGAGGAGTTCGGAGTGGAACACCCCACCCCCGTTGAGAGGTAGGATCTGGTAGGAGAAGGCCAGTTACGGGGGTGTGACCTGGAAGGGCATGTCTCCTCCCTGGCTCCTTCCTTCACTCTCTGCTCAGGCCACCATACTTGAGCACCTGCGCACTGCCCAGGGCCTCCCACGAGGCCATTTCTGCAGTGGAGCCAGCCAACCGTGGACTGGACACGTGAGCCCAAATAAACTTCCCTTCCTTTAAGTTGCGGGGGTTGAATTTTTGTACCAGTGACAAGGAAGTGACTCAGACATCGTCTGTACCTTTTCTGTTCGATCTCGGTGAAGAGACCCCCCCCCGCCCGGTGCCCATAATGAATCACAGTCATGTGCCACACACTGATGTTTCAGTCAACAGCGGGCCACACAAATGATAGTGGTGCCGTACGATTAGAGTGAGCTGACAAATTCCTGCCACCTAGTGACGACGTAGCTCAGTGCATTACTCACGTTCGCGGCAGTGCTGGTGGGAAGAGACCTATTACACTGCCGACTGCATAAAAAGGATAGTACGTGCGATAATCGACAGTGCGTAATGCTTGATGGTGATCACAAAGGGCTGTGTTACTGCTCTGTGTATTTGCTATACGGAACTTTTTATCATTATTTGGGAGTATACTCCCCTACTTATCCAGAGAAGTGATATTGAAACAATCTGCCCTGTGATGCCCACAGCAGCCTTGGGCATCTTGTGTTTACTGTTTTGATTGAATCCAAAGGCCACTGTGAGTGACTGACCTGGCGCACCTGGGCTCACGTAAGTGCGCTCTGGGATGTTTGCACAGTGACAAAATTGCCCAGCAATACATTTCTGAGAGCGTGTCTCATCCTTAAGTGACGCATGACTAGAGCAAGGCCCGGACAAAACACAAAATTTGCCTTTGACAGTCCCCACAGTGACAAGCACCCTAACAGTCTCTTTCCTGACACCATGTGCGTTCAGTCACCTGCTGTTCCCCAAACCTTTGAAAAGCATTTAAATAGAATTTGAGAAGAATTTCATACAGAGGTATAAAGCAGTTTCACCACAGAGATTTGTAAATATCTAGACTCAGTTTATGATTACAGTCCTTAATTTACCCCATAGTCATCACTGTCACCTTAACTATATGATGAATGACACACAGTTTGGTCTGTGTGAAGATGTATTTAAAATGTAAAAACATTTAGAGGAAATGATATCACATGAAGAATCTTCACGGGTAAAAATCTGAAGGGTGAACTGAAGTGCCAAGACCTGAATGATAAGTTTGTAACAGGCTTGTCTATTTCCCACTTGTGCCTCTGTGTGATGCTTCTAGAATAGGAAAAATACTGCCGCAATCTTCTTTATCTACTCCTGAAATGACAGAGCCCTTTTTGTCAGGTAATGAATCTCCATCATCGGTCCTTCTGCTGTAGGGCCATCTGCAAACTCCACTTGGACGCCACCACCATCCATCACATTATAGTTTAAAATGTACTTGTCAGAGATAGCTTCATGGCTGCACTACAGACAACAGCTGAGACCAGCCAGGCCGCCCAGCACAGAGAAACTTCTCTTCTCCCAGCCGCTCATCTTGTGGAGCACTTCATTCGTTTGGATGACTTACGGGCGCCACTGTGATATTTGCCGTGAGAGAGTCCAGGAAGTGACGAGAGACCAAGTGGCTGATTCCATGTTCAGGAAGTGGGAATCTGAGTTAATTTGGACAAAGGTTGGTCCACCAAATCCTGGAGTCTTTTTCATGTGCGGGCGAGACCACCAATAAAGAGAGATGGGCGAAGAACAGAATTTAGGGGAAAGCAAAAAGCATGTAATGGTGCCAAGAGCCCGCCAGCCAGAGAGGCTGGACTCCTGGCAAGACGCTAATCAGTTTCTCTACAAAGCCAGCGTTCTCCTTCGCCCAGCACCCACACCGACTGACCAGACAGAAGGTTAATGCCTCTGTGGGGGCTCATGAAAGCTAAAGAGCGTACCCGTCTTGCACCCACCAAAGGAAAGACTGCCTCTCTCTGGCCAGAATTTTCTTCAGGGACACTGCAGAGCAGCAGAGAGGTCCTTCCCTCTGATGCCTGAAAAATGAGCACACGGATGAGCTCTGGTTTTCTGGGCTGGGAAATCTCCATAGCGACACATTCCTGCTCTAGCCTCTCCTGGTCCTAAACTCCCAAACCAGACTCTCGAGCAGAACCGTGAGGGGAGCATGTGCTTATTGCGATGATGTGGTCTTGCCTTTCCCCTCTCCAGTCCTGCCGCCCATCCTCTCTCACTGGACACACATAAATACACACCTGGACAGCTAGCCCGCCACAGACCTATGCACCTTAAGAGAGGAAAATGCCCTCCATACCACTAGCTCCCAGACCTGATATCATTATCCCAAGAGCATGTGATGATGAAAGAGAATCGACAGAGTCTTCATTTGTAAAAATAATGACCCAGGACCGTTGTTGTGGAGGAAGCAGTCTAAGGACGAAGCAGTTCTGCTCTTGTATAAGATCTCTTAGCTCATCAGAGCAGGACCTGGGACGTCACTTCAGACCCGCAGTCTCAGCGTCTCTGTTCGTTCCCTTCCGTTTTCCTACTTGGTGCCATCAGCAGCTTACAGGACGGAGAGAGACCACTGAGAGCTGGCATCTGGGCAGGTGCAGGGGAAGGGGGATTTGAGCTTCACTTTGAGCCCAGGGCTTAGGAAGTGGGGGGAAGGAGAGTCCCAGGCGGCAGGAAGAGCAGAGACTGTCCTGGGGAGGAAGAACCAAGTCATGGCAGCCCGAAGAGTCCTGGCTCCTGAGCTGGGGTTTGCTGGGCACACAGGAGGCCCCTAAATGCCAGGCAAGAGGCTGAAACTTCGCCTTGTTACATACAAGAAGAGCCCGTGAAGATTCAAGGTGGTTAACTACAGAAAGCCTGGAATACTGAGGAACAGAGAGGGCGCGGGAAGCCGAATTCCTGCTGGTGCTCCGGAATCCAGAGCCTCAGCGTGCTCCTTCCCTTGCCCTCCTCCGCCTGACTTGCTGGTGTGAGCAAAGGATCAGATGGCTCTGGGGACTAAGGTCCACGGTTTGCAGAGGAAATATCCCTCTCCCACTCATTCCTGAAGACAGAAGGCCTTCCCAGCTCTGCCTCCTGGCAGGCAGCTGCAGCTCACTTTGTGCAGTCCCTGCTCTTGCCCCATATCCAGGGGGACTCAGCATTTGCAGAGTGACATGTACTGCAAAACAAGGTGACTCTCCTTTGCCCTCTCACGGTCTGTCCTGGGTGGTCCCAAGTGGGCGAGTCTCCCTGGGCCCCTGCTGATGGAACAGGAAGAGGCTGGGGGAAGGCCTCCTCCCCTGGCCAGAGAGGCTGCCCGGTCCTTGAACTGTCCTGCTGTTGGCCTTTATCAGAGCTGGGAGCTCATCCAGATGAAACCTTGTCTGGACGTCAGCAAGAGGATTTGCTTTCCAGTAACATCACAGCAGATGAACGCTCGGCTTGGCCGTGTGGGCGTGAAACAGACCTAGAGATGGTCTCTTCTGAGTAGCAGCCTGCCAACCCCGGAGAGGCTGGGCGTGCATTTACGGAGCACACTTCAAAAAGAAAACATTTCTAAGAGGACAAAAATCATACATGGACACGCTGACTTTTCACCTCCAAGCCTCATTACTGCATCTGTGACACTCACCTCTCTCCTGGGACAAATGAAACCGTGAGCCCGAGTGCTTCTCCACCTCTCCCACAGCCTTCTCACTAGACTGTCCTTGGACTCCAGGCTCAGGCCCTTTGGCTGCTTCCATTCTGACACAACCCTCCTGCCTCACCCGGCCCTCTGAGCCTGTGAACAGAGCTGGTGCTCCCTCCCTCCTGACCCCACCCCGTGTCCACCCTGCTGACCTCCCCACCGGGATCCATCCACTTCTCTCTGCATCTGCTCATCCGCGGCAAGTGGTGCGGACGAAAACCAAGAACTGATTGCTGGCCTCCGAGGCTTATCGTTTCTGGTCCAAACTGTCCTCGCTGCCGGGAACCCTTTTCTCTGTGTATGGCCAGATCCCTCCTAGCGCTCGAAGGCACTGTTGACAAACTGTGCCGAGGAGCCCTGCAGCGGGGTCTGCAGGTGCCGCAGTGGCACAGCCAAAAGGTAGCAATTCCAGGCAGGAACCAGAGGAGGCGACAGATGGAGACCTCCTGAAACTCACAGGCTGTGTGGAGGAAACCGAGGGTCCTGGGTTTCCTCCACAAAGGTAGAAACAACACAAAAGCAATGCCATTTTGTACCCAATCTTGTGAAACCATCTGTAATCCCTAGGGTGAGGCTTGGGAAACTCAACAAACACACACGGTTTAAATAAGAGGCTAGCTACAAATTTGCAAAAGGAAAAATGATTTGTTTCATTTTGGGAAAAAATTCCCGTATTCCATACAATAAGTTTTTTTAGGAAGAGCAAACTGGTGATCTCATCTTGAAGTTGAAAGGGTAAGCTGGGCTCACCATAAACTTATTGTCTTTGAGTGAGTACAGGTGAGGTATGCCAAAAGACAACCACTGATTTTTCTCTACTTAATAAAACAGTAATGTTTTATCACCGAAATAAAAAATGCAGCCCCTCCGAAAATACCACCCAGCACGAACTTATTGTGGGACTTCTCAGCTTCTGTGACTATGCGAGCTAGCTCTCGTATAAATCCCTCTCCTGTTGTACATATTTTATGTGTATCCTATTAGTTGTGTTTTCCTGGAGAACTCTGTATAACCCAGATGGGTCCCTGGCCCACTGCCTGCCCGGCTTCCCTCGGAAGTGTTCTCAGACTGGGGTCCTGGGGCTCCCGCCCTGTCTTGGTCTCTGCTCCTGCGGCTGCCCTGACTCCCCAGGATGTTGGCTCACACAGCCGCTGTCAGTGTGGCCAGCCGTGAGCCGGAGGCCGTCTCTGCTCAGTCCTGCCTCCCTCTGCGCTTGCACGTTGTCTTCTGCACTGCGCTGGCGGCGCAGCCTGCCTTAGGGAGGGGCGGGGACTCCGGGCCAAGTGCTCTCCTCAGCTCGTGTGTTTCCCAAAGAGAGCTGGCAGCTGAGGCCGTCTGCTGGCAACACGCGCAGCAGCTGGGGGAATAAATCTTCTTTTGAGCGGGGATCCGGGAGGGGCTGCCTAGCACCAGCGTACTTGTGTGAGTGTCGACAGCTATGATCCTCCTCACATCCTGCAGGATGTGAAATCCTGGGATGTGGAAGTAATATTAACAGAGGTTCAGCTTTCGTCCCGTTCCTCCCCCTCGGGGGAGTAGACGCATGTGAAAGGGACTGTTCATCCATCCGAGGACTGGTTTACTCCGTGGGGAGGGATTTCTAAGCCTTTCCTGTCTGCCTTCCCTCTCTCCGCTTCCCCTGCCTGTTGACACTTCCACTTCAGCCGGCCAGGGGAGGCGAGCAGTCGGGACCTGCAAATCGGCCTGCAGATGGCTGTGACCAGAGGCTCAGCCGGGTGGGAAGCGGCTAAGTTGATTCCCAGCAGCCTTGGACCCTGTTCCTTGGGTAGAACCTAGAGTTGCCCACTTGGATAGTCACAGTACCTTCTCAAGACTGTTTCCAAGTACGGTGGCTACAAAAATCGCAGAAAGACTCTGGTGGCCCGTGATGATGCCCGTGCCCCTCATCTCCCATTCGTTCTGTGCATGAGTAGCCCCAAAGGAGAAGCTACGTGTGCAGACTACAAAAGGTCCACTTGAGCGGATGATGCGAGTCTTCACAGACCCTCCGTGGAAGCCCCATCACAGTGCTGTGTCTCACTCCTGGTGATGTATGATTGACTCACAGCCTGGACCATCTTCAGAACTCCCCAGACATGCAGAAGCAGGGAAACCTGCCCAGGGAGAGCTCGGCCTCCCTTACTAGAACACCGCTCTGTGCCAGACCCACCGGGGGCTGTCGCTTCTGTGACATTTCAGTTCTCCCTTCTTTCCAGCCTCCACTGCACACATCGACGGTGACTCATTTTGCCTGGCTCAGAAGTAAGAGTCCTGCTCTCCCTACATCTTTGTTGAAAGTGAAGAGTCTCCTGAGAGGCTGTTGCTCTAAGTCAGAGAATGTTAGGTCTACAAGGACATTGAAGCTAACTGAGTTCTGTGGGTGCGTCAGACTGGGAGTTGGCATCACAGAGGGGCCGGGCAGCCACAGAGTAAACAGGGCTCGCCTTGGAGCAGGGATGTTTAAAACACCATCTTTATATTAAAACAAGTAAGGATACATTATGGTGCAGAAGGTGAAACTCAGATGAATTTGTAAAATAGATTGTGATACGTGGGCCAGTTCTCTTCAGTTGCTATTCCTGACTCACAATGGTGGTTGTGGGTACTCTGCTGGAAAATTTGAAAAGACATTGCTTAACAAAAAGAGCAACCTGCCATGTAAGCAAGCAATTTCACTTCTGGAAAAGCAGCAAAAGAATTAAAAGCAAGATCTTTAAGAAGTATTTGCATACTCACATTCATAGCCACATCATTCACAATAAGCAAAAATTGAAGCAACCAGATGAGTGCCTAAACACAATGTGATCAATACACACAGTGGGTATTATTTAGCCTTAAAAAGGAAGAAATTTGGACACACACTACAACATGGACGAGCCTTTTGAACACTATGCCAAGTGAAATAAACTGGACACACAAAAGGACAAATATTGTATGATTTCACTCTCAGGAAGTTCTTAGAGTAGTCGAATCCATAGAAAGTAGAATGAGGCTTTCCAGAGGTTGGGGGAGGAGAGAATGGAGAAATACTGTTTATTTATTTTTTTCTGGGGGGTGGTGTTTGAGACAGGGTCTCTCTGTGTAGTTCAGGCTGGCTTTGAACTGGTGATGATCCTCCTGCCTCAGTCTCCCGATTGTTAATACTACAGACGTGTGCCACCACACCCCACTGAGAAATAGTGTTTAATGGGTACAGAATTTCTGTTTGAGATGATTTGTTCAACAACCCTGAAGTGTACAGTTAAAAAGGTAAATTTTCAGGATGGTAAATTTTATGTTGTGTGTTTGATTATGCAAGTTAAAAGGGAGTGTGTGCTAGAACAAGAGTGGACTTCAGGATCAGCTCGTCTTGTCCACTGCGTCCATTTCCAGGTGACAGAAACCAGGTCAGAGAGTCACAGTTGCTTCCAGGGTGTGCAGCTCGTTGACACCTCCCAGGCCACCACAACACCCGTGATCTTTGTGCTTCTTATACTGAGAAGCATCTGGATTCTGAGGACAGCCTCTGGCCAGGAAAATGTGCCACAGACCATTGCAGAATTGCCTTGGCTTTGTGCAGTTGGTGGGCCAGTAGGGGAAGTGGGTAGTTGTGTCACAATGGGCATTGTGTTTGGCATCCCTTCCCTTACCCCATCCATTACCTGGTTCCCTGCCCTGTGGAGGCCATGTGTCCCTCAAGGCAAAGCCACCTCCTCCCTAAAGTCTGCCTTCTGCCATCTGTCTTTCCTCTGAGTTCCACAGCCCTCTGGGTCTCTCCTATGGCACCACTTTATGTCTTGTGTCTGCCACATACAAAAGCTTCATCTCCTTCTCTAGACAGCTCCTGAGGGTTGGCAGGGCCGCTTCCCTCACCCCTCCAGCGTGGTGCTCGTAATGACATATTCTGTCACCGCATTGATGGCGTTGATGTATAGTCCAGTCAAATTAAATTAACTTTCTCATATCAGTGGACTCATCAGATGGGAACATGGCGCTCAGAGCCAATGCCTGGGTGGATGCATAGGCCTCCTCCATCAAGAAGACAGGCGGTTTTAGCACGCCTTCGTGCGGCTGTGTGGTTAAAGAGCAAGGCTTTCCTTTCAATCTGTGTGTTGACCTGTTACTCTGTTTAGCTAGGAGACATCTACAGTCAAGAGCCCCGCCATGCAGTAAGAGCAGACCTCAATCCGGGCGCTTCACAACTCCTCACAATGTGGAGACTGGCTCCTTTTTTAAAAAATGTTGTTTAAAAATCCCCAGCAACATATAAACATCAGATATTCAATATCTCTTCTGGCATAAAGCAAGCAAAGAATGCCCAAATCAGAGGCTGTGTGGAGAGAGGCAAGGGAAGACGCAGAACCCAATGTGCCGCTTCCCAGGTTCGCCCCAGGCTGCTTCGACCCCGCAATGGCTCCCGGGCTGCTGGGTTTGAAAGTGATGTTCTGCTCATCCCAGTCCATCCTCCATAGGTCGCTTACCCTCCTGCCGAGATTCCTGCCAGTGCTACGGCTCTTCCTGCTCTCCTCTCGACCCTAGCTGTAGTCATCGCCATAAAATCTATCACTCTAAAACGGATGTGCAGTAGACCTGTCCTAATTGCACAGAAATGAGGACAATGAGTGAGCTAGTTTTTCTTCCTTAAAAAAGTACAATGTATAAAACAAAAAGAGAAATGACAAACAGCGAGTCAGGTCAGGAAGAAATGAGCTCTCTGTAAAAATGGAAGCAGAGGACAGATTCTAGAAATTACCTCCAGAATGCGATATGATGACTGCCTCGTTCTAAATATTTGCTGCCACTTTCTCCCAGGGCATCATAAAGAAGGCAGCTGTAGTTTTAAGGAGAAATGAAGCTTCACGAAGAGGAAAATACTTTTAATGCTGTGTCTTTTAAAAAAATTGGGTTCTCATAATTTGCCATGGAGGCATGGGATTAGCTCGATCTAGCTGCCTCTTTCTGTACCTGGATATGCTTGGGCTGTCAAAGGATGCCCACAGGGCCATCCCTGTGACCTTATGACACCTCTCCAGAGCCAATGCACAAGAGCGGTGCAGAGGACTTGGTCCTCGGGGATAGATGGTAGTCAGGGCTGCCTGACCTGCCCATGGAGCATCCCGTCTTCCCCTGCCCACTTCTCAATGCAGTAAACTGAGGGCAGCCACTGGGTTGCCACCAACCAACAACCAAGGCACTCCGTGTCACCCTGCAGTGGCCTGAGGGAGCCGCCAAACCTGCCGGAAAGCCAAGAGCAGAGCTTGTGGTGTTCTGCAAAGCAGGTGATGAGCAGGCAGGTTGGTGGGGTCCTCCAGCCATCCAACCCCACACCCACAATCTCCCCTCTCTGCTCTGGAAGACACTAAGGACCGGCACAGCAACAGCACGTGAATTCAAAGATGTCACCCAATTCGTCAGACAGGAGATGGGTCTAAGGCCGGAGGATCGCAAGTCTGAGGCCAGCCTGGGTGATTTAGAGACTTAGTGAGACCCTGTCTCAAAATAAGAAAACAAACAAACAGTAAAGGGTGAGGATGTAGCTCAGTGCGGAGACCCTGTACAGAGTTTGGGTCTCAGGGCTGCGAAACAAACACACAGACCTGTGCTTCATAGTTCTCTGTCAATGTTGAGCTCAGCTTTTCTCAGCTTCTACACGACACCAGGCAGTGCCTCGGGACCCAAACGGCGAGTCTGCCTGGCCCACAGACTCAGAGGAAAGCCTAAACAAGGGGGACAAAGAGAAACAGAAAAAGGTAAGGGAACCCGCAGAGACAGGCACGCAGACAGTGAGAGGGAGAAAGGTACAAAGACAGAAGAGAGGAAGAGAGAGGTAAAATAGAGAAAGAGTGGGGAAAGAGCGGGTTGGAAAGGATTTTTTTCCTTTTTTCTCTCTGGTAGTTTGAAAGTTCCACAGAATGATTCATCCTCCTTCCTCTCCAGAGAGCAGCTGACACAATGACTCAATCCACTCAGCGCGATGGCCACATGCTCTGGCTGGCTCCGAGTGAAGGGGTGTCCTGAGCAGGTGTGGAACCGTGCTTTCTCTGGCCCCCGGGCTCCGCGTGGCCTCTGTGCTCAGCGGATGACAGAGAGGCGGGCCCCCACCTGGCCCAGAGTCCCCAAGGAAGCCACACAGCCCCTCTCAGGGACCAAGCATCCAGAATTCCAGGACCGAGCTGGACCGGTGGCCAAAGCGTTGAGGAGGCAGCCACTGTCCACAAATGGACAGTCCAGAAGTGAGGGGATGATCAGAGGGCCAGATCCGGTCTGGAGCCAGATAGACTGAGGCTGGAGTTCTCAACTGGACCCTTCCTGTGTGGCTCTGTGGCACGTCATCCAGCCTCTCCTGCCACATGTGGGAAGAGCGACAATGCCATTGTAATAGGACTGCTGTGGTAATCAGTGATTCTCTGACACTGTTAGAGGAGCCCACGCATCCAAAATTGCTTTGTCTGGGGGCTGCAAATGACGTTGGAAAGTGAAGTGCTTGAGCAGAAGGTTGCAGCAATCTGGGCGCTGGGCAGGTCAGCAGCTGAAGCGCGGGCTAGAGAGGCCGGAACCTGCCCTCAGCCGCCCGACTTCCTTGACAGAAGCCCAAGCAGGGCAGCACTCGGCCTGTGCACATCACGGGGCCTTAAAGGGAAGCCTTTCCACAACAGGTCAGTTCCCTGAAAGCCAGCTTGCAAAAGGATAGGTGCGTGGAGTGACCAGTCCCCAGTTTCCCCACTTACGCGACGCCTGCTTTAAGAAACAGTTGTCCTGGCCACACTTGGCGAATCTGGATATATTATGTTCCTCTTACGCGTATTATCAATATTTCAATGCTTTGCATGGGAAGTTTTTAATTTTTACTGATTTCTTTTTTGTCCTTGGTAAAGGTGTCTTCTGTTTTACTAACACTTTAGCTTTTTAAGGACCCTTTCCATAGTTTTACTGATTATACTGATTTACCAAAACAAAGTTTATTTTAGCTTTTTAAAAATGGCTGGGGATTTAGCTCAGTGGTTAGAGTGCTTGTCTCACAAGCACCAGGCCCTGAGTTCAAGTCCCAGCACCAAAAAAAAATAAAAAAACAAAAAATTTTATAGTAATAGATTTGGAATAGCTTCAGTAGTTTGGACAATTTCCGTGGGTTTTAGCTGGCTAGTTTTTACTGCAAAGAATTCAGTTGCTAGCTCAGTTCCCTGCTGCTTAGTTGGGGGACAGAGGGACAGGACAACGCCTGAGCCGGGGCAGGGGCAGGGCAGGGCTCAGGAGAAGGAGCACAAGGCAGGGGCAGGCTGCTCAGCCCAGAAAAGGAAGATGCAGAGGGCAGACAGAGGAGGATCCTGGGAGCTAGCAGGGGCAGGCTGGTAGCCAGCCTCAGGGAGCCCCAACTTGGGGACCCCTCCTTGTGAGGTCCTGTCTCACGTTGGACAGGTATGGTCTGTGGGACCCAGGGGAGAGCACAGCCATGCCGTCGTGGTTTCCTCCCATGAGACAGAAGAGGCACACAAGGTGGGCAGCCCTGGCTTCCGCCACAGCCAGGTGAGAGCCCTGGGGAGGTAGACAAGTATCGGAACAGGGCATGCTACAAGCCACCCCAGCCAGAGCCAGCGAGCTGCTCCTCTGGTGACCCACAGAAGCTCTAAATGCTTGCTGCTGCTTAAAGCGATTAGGTTTTGGAATATTTGCTTTGTAGGCAGGAAAGGAGACTGCAGAGCGATGGAGAATTGAGAGCCACAGATTCTGGAGGCAGTGGCTCACCGTGGCTCTCCCAGGCCCTGTCCGCGCATCTCTAAGTGCCATTAAACTCCAGATGTGGTGGAAGGAACGCATGGTTTCCAGGCTGGAAAATTTGATGAATTGATCTTTATAAAGACAGAGTTTTAGATGAACTGGCTTTCTATTTTATTAGTATATGTTTGTCACATAGAGTAATTATGCTCAAATATACATCACAGATGATATCTATATCTCACATACAATATATGTACCCTATTTTCTTTATCCATTCATCTGTTGATGAGTATATAGGCCTCTTTTGGGATGTAGCTATAATGGACTGTGCTGCCGTAAGCATCGGTATGCACGCATCTTACAACAACTTCAACTTTCGGGGAGAGACCCAGAAGAGGTATAGCTGGGTCAAATGGAATTTCTATTCTCCGTTTTTGAGAAAACTTCATACTGACTTCCGTGATGGTTATACTACTTTATGTTCCCACCAACAATGTAGAAGTGTTCCCTTTCCCTCACAGAGTCACCAGTGTTTGCTGCTTTTTGAGTCCTTGATAATAGCCATTCTTACTGGAGTAAGGTGGAATCTCAATGTTGTTTTGATTTGTATTTATCTAATGGCCAAAGATGCTGAACATCTTTTCATGTACTTGTTGGCCATTTATACCTCTGAGAAGTGTGTATTCATTTCAGTTGCCCATTTTTTGATTGGGTCTTTTATGAGGGGAGTCTACTTTTCGAGTTTTTATATCATCTAGATATTGGTCCTCTGTCTGAGGAGTAGCTGGCAAGTTTTTTCCCATTCTGCAGGTTGTCTCTCCACTCTGTTTGTTTTTTCCTTTGCTGTGTAGAAGGTTTTTAATTTGCTGTAACCACATTTGTTGACACTTGGCGTTATTTCTTGTGCAATTGGCATTCCGTTTAGAAAGTCCTTGCCTATGCCTGTGTCTTCAGGAGTTTAACCAATTTTTTCTTCCATCAGATTCAATTTTCTGTTTTTATATCTAGGTCTTTGATCAATTTTGATTTGATTTTAGTACAGGGTGAGAGATATGGGTGCAGATTCAATCTTCTGCATGTAGATAACTAGTTTTTCCAGCACCATTTGTTAAAGAGCTTGTCTTATCTCCAGTGTTATGTTAGTGGCCCCTTTGTCAAAGATCAGTTGACTGAAGGTTCTTGGGATTGTTTCTGCACCCTCTATTCTATTCCATTGGTCACCGGGTGAACTGACTTTCAAGATATTGATCATTGTATGAGTAATCTACATTTGAAATACCTAGAGTAATTCTGTATCTTTGGATCCTAGAACCAGGGCTTTAAAAACATTCCATTTCAGATAGGTTAAAGTGGGCTGTGAATAAGTACTGAGAGAGATAGAGGTCTGGGAGATACAACGTCATATCTTTCTCTCTCTCTCTCCCTCTCTCTCTCATTACTTTTATCTGGGTCATTGTAAAACAAATGCAATAAATTCCCTATCCACAGGTGGTGATACTCATACTTGTTGATTTCTCATAATCTGTGATTATGCTCCCTAATAAATTTACCTCTCCAGGATGACGATAAGAATGTAATTTGCAGATAGAATCAAAAGAGAAATGGGATTCATAAATAATGTCTCCATGGAGGTTTAAAAGATGAAAATACTTCTTTCACAGAGATGTGGAAGCCGCATTCTCCTTGCAGACACCCTGGGGTTGCCAGCAAGCCAGCTGCAATCAGACCTCTTTGTAGCAATCTGGAAATTCCTGCTTCCCTTGAAGAAAGAGGAAGACGATGTGCATGACATCCCATGTGGGCCCTCAAGGCTCTGAACTGTAACACATTATCAGCCTGACCCTCCGGACCACTTCGGAGGAGAGTGTCACCCACCTCTTTTGTGAGACAGGGAAATTCATGCTGAGACTTTGAGTAACAAAGTCTCCAGCCTGGAAGGGGCAGAATTGGAACCGATCCTGGATCTTTTGGTGCTGTGGCTCATTTAACTATGCTGTGCTTGATATGAGGTCTGGGGTATCCTGAGACAAAGCTTTCCTCATCTATAACATTTGCTGTGATGGCTGTGTGGGGTTAGCAGCCAGGAGTGGGGACTTCCAGGAGCACAGTTGGTCTTCGCTGGGTCTCAGCCCTGCAGGCCTTGGGATCGAGTTTAGAGCTGTACGATGGAGTCAGAAAAATCCATGAGCTTTGAGATTCAGGAGGGCACAGTTTTCGGGAAGTCACAGTCCGGGCCCACGGCCTGCTTCCGGGGTCACAGACCCAGAGTGGGAGCACAGAGCTGCCAGACTCAAGGGACAGCTGTGATCGCCCCAGCGCAAGGCCGCAGCAGCCTGAGAAACAGCCTGGGAAGGTGAGAGCCAGGTGGTGACTCGGTGTGATGAGCCCTGTGAAAGAAATGTGCACACCTAGTGTGTTTCAAAATCAGCAGTGTGGCAGGCGGAGGCTTCCTGGAGGCCCCTCCCAATAATTAGGAGGCCACCTGCGGCCCATGGGCGCCCTGCTAGATGAAAACACAGAGGCCCTTGTCTTTAAAGTGTTTCCAATAAAGTGCTACCAGCGTTTTCCTCCCCAGAAGCCCAGTGAAAGGGCTCTCTGCGCTCCAAAATGCGCGCCTGTTGTCTGATATACACTTGCTTGCTGCCTGTGAGCCCACTAGCCAGCCCTCAGGCAGAGGTAAGGACTGAGCACAAAGTCCTTCCCTCCCGAGAGCTTATGATCTGCTGAAGAGGAGAGGGCAGATAGCAGGAGGAACAGGCAAAACAGGGATGGCATGCAGTTACTTCTTCCTTCCTCCCTTGTACTGGCACTCGCTGGTACGCGCTTTCTTTTCTTTTTCCCTTCCCTTCCCGTCCTGTCCTCGTTCCTTCCTGCTGGTCTTCCCTCCTACACGCCTGCTCTCCTTTCTCATCTCAGGCACAAATTTTATAGTCACTCTCCTCTTTTCCCTGCACTTTATCAGTTGAAGAGTTTTGTCTTTAATTGTTGTTAATATTGTTATTGGCAGTGTTGGGGCTGGAAACCAGGGACTCCCGAAGGCCAGGCAGCGCTCCACCCTTGAGCTCTAGTGGCAGCCCTTTATTTCATTATTTTATCATTTATTTTACGTGCCATCCACATCTTCCCCTCTTTCCAAGTACAGCCCATCTATAAAGTGCTTCATATATGTCCTTACATAAATAATGACCCCTGACAAATACAGCAATACCTCGATTCACAAACATTTCTGTTCACGAACAGTTTCAAACAGAAGCATTTGGCAAAATTTTGTTTCCTTTTGCAAGCTGCACATCTGGGGAGGAACATGAATGCAGCCATCTTGCCCAGAATCATGGAACAAAATAAGCTCATGAACCGAGGTGGGATTGTTCTGTAAGTAGGGCTTTGTGTCGGTATAGTGTTCTCCCACTGAATACACGAGTATTAATTGTTCATGTTGATGCGTTTCGGTGTATATGCTAGTATAACTGCCACCCAAGGTACAGCACGTGCACATCTCCCCAGAAAGTTCCTCACGCTTCTTTTGATTCAATCTCCACCCTCCAGAGGTCTTCGGATTTTGGTCACTCAAAGGTTTACTTGTGTTTGAATTGGGACCATGGAGTCTTTTACGTCTGGCTTCTTTCACTCGGTGTGTTTTTAAGAATCATCTCCGTAGTTTCCCTTGATGTTGCTGCTGAGCTGTATTCCACTGTACAAATGAGCATACTTTACCCAGTCATCAACCGATGAGCTGTTGAATCAGCACCACTTTTGACTATTATGAATAATGCTGCAAGGAACATTTGTGGACAAGTAGGTTTTCACTTCTTGTGGGTACATACATAGAAGTAGAACTGCAGGTTTGCTAAGGAAATGTGTGTTTATGTTTGTAAAAAGCTGGAAAACTGCTTTCCAAAGTATTTTTCCCAAGGTACGTTGCTGCCGGCGATGCATGAAATTCTATTCCAAGACTATTTTACTTTTGTTTGGAACTTCCCTGGTGACTTATAATACTGAGTATATTTTCATGTGTTTATTGGATATTTGTATGTCTTCTCTTAAAAAGAATCTAAATCTTTTTTTGTTTAAAAATTATATTGTTTACGTTTTATTGTTAATTTTTAGAAATTCTTTATATATTTTAAACTTATATACTATAAATATTTTCTCTCAGACCATGCCTTGCCTTTTCCTTTTCTTAATGGTGTCTTTGGATAAGTCAGATTTTTTTTCTCTCTTTCCTATTCATTTATTTATTTTTCCAGTACCGGCGATTGAATCCAGGGCCTCATGGATGCTATGTTTTGACTGAGATACACAATTCCCAGCCCCAAGCCAGACATTTTCTTTTTGGGGGGGGTGCTGGGGATTGAACCCAGGGCCTTGTGCTTGCTAGGCAACCACTCTACCACTTGAGCTGAATCCCCAACCCCGCAAGCCAGACATTTTCAATCTTAATAAAATCTATTGTATGAGGGTTTTGTTTGCTGTTGTTGATTTGTTTTGTGGTTGGTGGTTTTTTGTACTAAGAAATCTTTGCTTGAGTTCTCTTAAGTTCATGAAAAAGTTTTGGTGTGTTTTCTCCTACAACGTTTACAGTTTATACTTTGTGTTTAAACCTATGACTGATCAATAGCATTAATGTACATATAATACACAATAAAGGTTGCAGTTCATTTTTCTTTTCATATATTTATCTAGTTATCCCAGCACCATTTGTTGAAAAGGCCTTCCTTTCTCCAATTAATTTCTTTACTATTTTTTCTTTTGGCTTTTTGTTTGTTTGTTTGTTTGAATTTTTGAGACAGGGTCTCACTCTGTGGTTCGACCTTGCTTTGAACTCACTATGTAGCCCAGGCTGGTCTTGTGGTGAACCTCTGCCTCCCAAGTGCTGGAATTACAGGCACGAGCCACCATGCCCAGCTTCCAATTCATTTCTTTGGATCTGTGTTTATAAATTGCAGAAAGAGTTTTGTGACACAACTTTCATTATTTCTTAGTTTTTCAATTAGCACAATGTTTTTAAGATGTTTCCCAGTGATGGCGAACCTTTTAGAGCTTTCAGTGATAACAAACAGCCTGCTGTGGCATGTGTGCCATTGGCTCACCACCACGGATCTACCCGTATTGATTATCCAGTCATTTTTTACTTATCCATCCATTAATTCCTTCATTTATATAATAAGTGAAGAACTTGAGATATAGAAGAGAAGAAAATAAGATGGCTCTGTGCTTATGAAACTGACAACCTAGTGAGAGACATTGAGAAAAACAATTGTACACACACACACACACACACACACACACACACACAAAGACAGTAAAAAGAACTGCAATGGATAAATAACATGATTTAAACAGACAGGATTCAATGGAAAGTGTGAGTTAAACAGGGTAATGGGTCAAGACACATCTCTCGCAGAAAAACATGATTTTTGAGCAGAAAGCCAAAGAAGTGATAGACTGAGCTGCTATCTGTCCCTGAGTGACAGACTGAGGTCTGTCTGTCTCCAAGTGGAGCAAATGTTCCTGGAAAAGCTACAAGGCCACAGGGCCTTGATGGCAGGGACTGAAGGAGCGGAGGGTGAGAAGTTAGGTCAAGGACCATGTCATGCAAGACCCTAAAGGCCAAAGTAAGGGCACTGGGACTTATTTTAAGCATGCCAGGAATCTATTGGAGGGTTTTGAGCAGAAGCGCGATGATTTGGTTTATGCCATTAAACTATTTGGATACTGTGAGAATAATGGGAATGAGGAGACCAGAATGGGAGCTGAGAGAAGAGGGAAAGCAACAGTCCACGAGCAGGTGAGACGCGCTGTGCTTTGGTCCAGGGTGGTAGTAATGACACATTAAGAAGTCATTCTACGCTGACACACTGTGAAAGTAGTGCTGGTGACATTTGCTTTTGGATTGAATAGGAGGCAGGGTGGGGAAGATGAGGGGCCAAGGATCACGCTGAGATTTCCTGAGTAATAGTGTCATTTAGTGAACCGTGGCCTATTCCATAAGGAGCAGTTTTGAGAGGGGAATAAAAAGTTTGACCTGGAGCAGTATGCATTCGAGATGCCTACTAGAGGCAGAAATGGCTGTCAAAGAGGCCACTATAGATATAAATCTGGAATTCACTGGAAGAGGCCTTGGCCAAGGTCACAAATTCGGGATTCATTAGTCTACAAATGATACTTACAATATTATGGAGCTACTCAAGATCATTTAAGAAATGAACTTTGCTGCAGAAAGACTCTGAAGACTTATCACTGGGGATTGAGGTCTGAAAAGGGGAGAAGAGCCAACAAAGGAAACTGAGAAAGAGAAGGAAAAATCAGAAGGTTGTGGAATCCCACAAGCCAGAGAAAGGAACAGAAGGGCCTTTCAAAAGAGAGGAATGACCTATAGTGTCCAAAGCTGTTGCCAGGTGGCGGTAAATCCGGATGAGATTCACCCATGAGATTTGTCCTCATCCAGGGCATTGTTGACCTTAAAGATGTCAATCTCAGTGGAGCAGTTGGGACAAAAGACTCACTGGAGTGGATACTAGAAAGAAGACAAGTGGTGAGGAAGAGCAGCAGTAAATGTACAACTTTGAAGGACTTTTGTAGTTAGATCTTTCCATGTTTGTTTGCCCTTAAGGCTGGTATGTTTGAGACCTGTCAGTCATTTTATACTGCTGTACTAAAATACCTGAGGAAACGTGATTTATAAAGAAAAGAGCTTTATTCTGAATCATGTTTTTGGAGACAGGAAAGTTTGTGAGCATAGTCCTGGCAGCTGTTTGGTATTTTGAGAAAGCCCCATAATGGATTAGGATGTGGAAAGAAGCAGAAGGGAGGGCAGCCTGGGCGAAGAGGACGCCTCAGTCTGAGAGAAGCTGAGGGGAGGTGCCACGTCACTTTACAACACCCACTCTCAGGATACTCTCTCTCGGGAACTGTAGAAATCTTCTCATGAGAGTGAGTCTTTCAAAGGCCCCCACCCCAACACTATGACCTGGGGGACCGAGCCCCAACACCAGGGCTCAACATGTGCTTTGGAAGGGACAAACCACATGAAAACTGCAGAAGACCTTATTAGAGAAGTCCACACAGGCTCCAAAGTGACAAAATCTTTCTCTCATACCGCCTTTCCTTAGCTATGGGCTTGATGTTCACGCTCCAATCTTTGATCCTGTTGATTTGGGTGTATGCTCTATGGGAAGACATTTTCTCACTTGTCTTGACTTTTACACCTTCTTCCCACATCCCCCTTCCCATACTATGTTTCCCGTGTCACAGAGGAAGAGGAAGTAATAAAATGAAAATGTCCACAAATGCCACCTCCATATTTATGTACCTATCTTAACCTGCTCCTGTGGTCTCTGGTGTCTCCTGTCAGTACCTGACTTATCTACATCCCATCAAGGGCAAGCCCTCCTCTTGAACCTTTGGTCCCATCTTCTTTGTTTGCTCAGTGCTTCCTCCCTCCCCCACCATCAGCTTCTCCCTCTCTGCCGGCTCTAACTCACCATTTGCTAGTTCACCCCTAACTTCTGTAACCATCATCTGCCTTGACCCTCCATCTCCCTCGCTGCTCTTCTTCTGTAGGAAGCTCCTCTAAAGCATCGCCTGACCTCCCTGTCTCCAGCTTCTCTCCTTTCCGTCTCCCTTGCCCCACATCAGTCGTGGTTTTTTCCCAACGACACTTTGAAAGTAAAGCTAACAGAAGTAGATAATGCGAGTTGTTCCTTTTCAGGTCACCAATGACCTTCATATTCTTATATCCAATGGAGAATTTTGAATCCTTATTTTACTTATCATTTGAAATGAATTGATTTCTTCACAAAACATTTATACTGAATATTCTCCTTTCTCTCTCTTTCTGGCCATGGGGTATCATGGTTCAGGTAAAATGTGACCCCCCAAACTCTCGTGCACTCAGAAGTCAGGCTTTTGGAAGGTGATTGGACCGTGGGGACACTATAATCATGAGTGGATTCATCCACTAATGAGTCCACAGCTAAATGTGCTGGTGGGAGGTGGGGTCTGGCCAGAAGGGGCAGTGTTTGGAACCTATGTGGAGGGGTATCTTCCTTGCTGGCTCCTCCCTTCTCTCTCCGCTTCCAGGTCACCATGACTTGAGTAGCTTTTCTCCCGAGCAGGCCCTTCCATCATGCCTTTTCTGCATTTGAGCCAGCCAGCCTTGGACTGAAACTTCAGAACTGTGAGCCAAACAATCATCTTCTTTAAGTTGTGGGTGTAGAGTGCTATGTCTCAGTGATGAGAAAGTGACTAAGACGGAGAGCTCCAGGGTTCAAGGCCTGCACTACTTTCCATGTCTGTCCACCCTCTTTGGGAGCTCAGCCAGTCTAAGGCCTCTAAGAGCACTTACCCAGTGACAGTTCCTGTAATGATCCTCCAGCTTGTAACTCTTTTCCTGAACGCCACACTGATATATTCCACTGTACCTTCAATATCTCCTAGATGTTTTCTTACTTTTGGTGCTATTGTTAACTGCATCTCATTTTCTAGTACAATTTTTTTAGATGATTCGTTATGTCTGGTCTAAGTGTGTGTGTAAATTGATTTCCTATTCAACTAACCTGCTGAACTTTCTAAATACACAGAAGGTTTATTGAATAGATCTGGTAGATTTTCTATAAAGATCATCTGGAGATAGAGATAATTTTGTCTCTTCTTTTCTAATCCTTATATTTGTTTTTGGTTTTATCCTATTGCATTTTTAGTAGCCACTTTAAAAAAATCAGAAGTGAAATTAATTCAAATAATACATTTTATTTGATACAACATATCCAAAACAATAGGATTTTTCTGAATTATTGACTTACCCTGTCTTCCTATTTCTCATTGCTTCCTCATGGTTTTATTTTCTTTTTTAGGGTGTTTCTTTGCAAAAGACTTTCACTACATGTTAAAAATTATAAAGACATATAATTAAAAATATTTTATCCTTATATTTTAAAAATTGCTCAGTCATATATAACATACTAAGTTTGAAGTTCTTTGTCTTCCTATTTAGTTGCTTCTTTTTCAAGTCTATCTCATTATACATAATAATCAGGTAGTTCTGGCTCATTTTTGATCCAGTCCTTTACTTCTAAATAGATTATTCTTATGATTGTGTGTGTAGCTTCAGATAATCCTGGGATCCGAGGACTTTGGAGTCTAAGTCTGTCTCTTTTGGGTTGTTCTCTGATTGTCATTCAGAAAAGCTTGCTTCCTCACGATTTTGGTATATCTACATTGTTTAAATTATAAGCTCCTATTGGTTGAATTTAAACCATGATAGATCTAAGGAGCTTGAGTCTAGAATGGTTTTTAATGGAGAGAATCTTGTTTGATTCTGGTAGAATCCCCAGGTTGCTACAATCTGGAACCATTTTATTTTAATTATAGATTAATGCTTCTCTGGCCATCCAGGAAATATAAATTCAATACCAGACTCAAGTGAAAAGAGGCCAGTGGTTGAAAATTCACAGGAAACCATTGATTGCTGACGTTTCTTTTCTCCTGGCATCATATTGGAGACTAATTGTTTCCTAAGTGACTTCTTTGATTGGGGTGCACGGGTTTCTTAAGCCAACCCCTCAGTGGACAACACAAGCCTTTTGAGAATTAGCTTGATAGGAAGAGGTTTGGTGGTCAGCTCCTACAACCTTTCCAGTGACCAAGCCTCATCTCCCACTAACTGTTTCACAAGCTGTTAACACTCAAAGTTCTCAGTTCTTGAGATCACCCTTTGGTATGGATCATTCACTCACTCACTCATTCATTCAGCATATTTCTACTCAGTACTTACTCTGTTTCAGGCTTTGTTCCTGGGGCTGGACTCCTTCATGACTTCAGTCAGAGCCCTTGCCTCCTAGAGACGACCTCCCAAGGAGGGCAGCCTTCATTTCCACCCTGACTACGCTCATTTCAATTCTCTATTTGTTGAAAAGAAGAATGTAGGCTAGACTTGTTTGCTCATGGATTTAGTACTGCATTTAAAACCATTATAAAATTGATCCAGCGTCCAGATGTTTTCCATGGGAGGTTTTTCAGAATATCTCATCTGCAATACTTCTGGAAACAAGTATTTTATTTTTCAAACCAAGCAACTTCAATTGGCTCTTCGGAAGTCATTACCTTCACACCCTGAATATCATTTCTTAGCTACTTGAAAATATGTAGCCGCTTAATATAAATTTTTTGCTCTGTTTGGTCAATTAACTCTGATGTGTATAATGTGATTTATTTAGTTTATTGTTTTACTTTATGGGGCTTGCATTCTCTAAGCGTATCAATATTTTTTCCTCTGAGCTGATATTTCCTTGATTCAATCAAAGCTAGTAATTGCTTTCCTACCATAAATAATTAGAAAAATAGAAAACAAAATATATTAAAGAACTATTTTCAGACATTGGACAACAGGCAGTACAAGACTGTGACCCCTGGGGGGGGCAAATATGGTGCGCCTTATCATTGTTCCAGTTTACTACCTAGAGACAGTTTCTCGGCTACAGTGTAAAGAGGGGAAGAAACAAACCCAGAATATCACTGGGAGAGAATATGGAGATCAGAGCCAGGGGAAGCAGAAGCAGGTAGAATGGGCCCAGAAGGTAACTGTGGGAAAGGCGCGTCCATGGAGTGAGCGCGCCAGCCGCCTGAAGAGTCCACTGGATTCATTCACGGAGTAGGGCTTTGAGCACCAACGGAAGGAAACTGCACAGCGTCCGGGAAAGAACTATTGAAAGCAACAGCACAAAGACCTGCCAGCGTTCTCACGGAGCTGGGAAGATGTAGGGCCCTACTGCACACCAGCGACTTGCAGCAGGATGGCGCGGGATGGACCCTCAGGGAGGCGTGGTTTAGCAATCGGGCTGTTAGCCCTGCCCCGCTCCAGATCTACCCTTAGGGATCTGAAAAGCGAGACTCAGAAGGGTCCGTCTGATCTGCAATTAAATGCACAAAGAACACAGGTCAATGCTTTTTTAAAGGAATTCAACAAAATCCAGTCTTTGCCAACCTGAAATTCTTCCTGTACAATATTTAAAATATGTTTATAATTCATATTAACTAACATTTCCTGGGATCATGTAGTCTTAAGGCTTATTCAAATAAATTTGTCACTCCAGAATATGATCAATATATAATTAATTCAGAGAGATTAAGTGGCAAAATACTTGTACATTTTTAGCAGCATATACTCCAGGAGCTAAGAACTACATTCTAAACCAGTGTTTCTCAAACTTTTTTTCATCGTTTTACCTGGGGAGATTTTTAAGCAATTTTTTTTCATCACTCCTCTCATGAAATTTTAACATACGGATATATTGTATATCTTTCAATGAACTGGCTTATTCAAATGTATGTCTATGCTTTAGACATTAAGAGTAATATTTTGTGGGCCTTTGGGGGCAATAATATTCCTATTAAGAATAATTACAATATTTAGATCTTATATAGTTTATTATTTCAGTCCCTTCAAACACTAGAAGTAGGGGTTTTATGGTTATTTGCCTACATTTCTATCTTCTAGCAACAAAACACTAGAAATCAAAATTTTAGGCTAAGCATGGTGACACACACCAGTAATCTGAGCACTAGGGAGGCTGAGGCAGGAGGAGTTTGAGGCACCTTGAGCTACATAGTGAGTTCAAGGTCAGTCTGCTCTGCATAGTGTGATGCTCTATCTCAAAAAATCTTTTTTTTTTTAAATTTTCTCCAGTAGCATCGAACACTTTAAATATTTAGAGATGAATTGGACAAATGTTAAAATCTGTACACTTATCAACTGTAGTTTGTAGCTGAGAAAAATTGAATATCAAATTATTTAAACTGAGAGACATACCATGTTCATTCATTGGATGACTACATTGCCCTCCAAATTGATCTACAGATTTAACATAATACCAGCCAGGATTCCAGCCAACTTTTTATATGTAAATTAATATTTTACATATAAATCTAAAAGTTACATGGAAAATTTTAAATCTAGAATAGATGGAAATTTTTTAGAATAGAACAAAGTTGGGGACTTACACTACTTAATTTTAAAACTTGCTACAAAGTAATAATAATCAAGATAGTATAGTGATTGTGTAAGGATATTTATTTGGATTAGTGGAACAGAATAAAGAGCCCATAAATAGACTGAACAGATACAGTCAACTTCTTTGCTAAGGCTGGCAAGGTGTTTCAACATGGAGTGGAGAAGATTTCTCAGCAAATGGTGTTTGAAAAACTGGATCTCCGTGTAGAAAAACAGGAACTTCAACGTGGATCTCACACCGTCTTTTTAAAATTCAACTAAAAAAGAGTCATATGTCCAAATACAAAATCTACAACTCCAAAATATCTGGAAGAAAACACAGGGGACATCTTGAAACCTTGAGTTAGGCAAGTCTTTCTTAAATATGATTTTTAAAAAATATATAAACATAAAAGAAAAAACTGACAAATTAGATTTCATCAAAATAAAAACTTCAAATTTTGAAAGACACTGATAAAAAAATAAATAAGTTGGGGTGGGGAATTTAGCTCAGTGGTAGAGCACTTGCCTAGCAAGTACAAGGCCCTGAGTTCGATCCCCAACACCACAATAAATAAATACATAAAATGACATACAATTGGCTATTACAAATAAAGTTGTTATAAGCATTCATGTACGGTGTTTTTCTTTTTCTTGAGTAAATAGCTAGGAGTAGAAGTGCTTAGACATATGAGAAATATAAATTTAGTTGTATAAGAAACTGGGAGAAAATATCTGAATAACATACACAAAATAAAATAATCACATTCAGGATTAATAAAGAATTTTTACAACTCAAGAAGACTAATAACACAATTCTAAAAAAAAGGAATTATTTGAAGAGACAATTACCAAATAAAATATACAACAACAACAAAAAACCCCCAAAATCCCCCACAACCTCAGTAATCGTTATAGAAATACAAATTAGAGCCCGGAGGAGTTACTTAGCATGCACTATTAGAATGTCTAAAATTAAAAAACAAACTAAGTTTACCAGGTGTTGATTCGGATATGGAGCAACTGGAACTCTCAAACATTACTGGTGGGGCAGCAAAATGGTACTGTCACTCTAGAAAACAGTTTGGCAGTTTCTTATACAATTAAATCTGTATTTTCCATATGCCTAACCACTTCTAGGCATTTATTCAAGAAAAAGAAAACATTATACATAAGTGCTTATAGCAACTTTATTTGTAATAGCCCAAAGCTAAGCGACTCCATTGTCCCTCACCTGGTGAGAATTTGGGAGATCCACACAAGGCGATACCCCTAGGCAATGAAAAGAAATGGACTACTGATGCATTTGATGACCTGCATGGATCTCAAAAGCACTCTGTCAGTAAAAGAAGTCAGACCCAAAAGACTGCATAACATATTATATTTATATGAAATTACAGAAAAGGCAAAGGATAATGCTCAAAGGGAGATCTGTGTTTCTGGGGACTGATGCAGACAGGAGATGGGGGAGGAACGGTTCCTTAAAGAGTCTTTTGTAAACTTTTTAGGTGAAAAAAACTGTTCCATGTCTTGATTGGGTTAGTAGTTACATAAAATGTACCTATCTGTCAAAACTCATCAAACCAAACACTTATATAAATTTTATTTTCGGTAAAGTGTACCTCAATAAATCAAAAAATTTTTAAAAGCCAAGTCCTTAGGTTTCGTGCTTCTTCTTACATTTAGGTACGAGTGGGAGAGACAGGGGCTTGGAAGGAGGATCTTCTAACATTACATTCCACGTTCAACAACACTTTCCCCACGCATTTGGCACAGGCGACCAGCGGCCAGGGCACTTGCTTCTTGGAATGCCACATGGAATACCACTGCCAGCCTCGGGTTGACAGCTGAAAGGGAGGAAGAGGGGATGTGAGGAGCCCCCACCCTCCCACTGCTGAGACTCTCTCGCCAGACAGGATCTGGTGCTTCCCTAATTTATCCTCCCACCTTTGGCTGTCTGTCCGTGATTTGCTGCTGACTTCTAGCCTTCCATTCCCCCGTAAAATTGTGAGTGATATAGGACATAAACAGACAGAAGTTTGGGAACAGGGTCGGGATGTGGAGTGGGGTAGGAGGAGATACAGCTAGAAAGCTGTCCCCAACTTATTCCCCAATACCAAGTTCTCTCCCACTCTTTCCGCCGCATGTGGAAGCGCTCTCTGCCTGTCTTCCCAAAGGCTTCTCATAATTCTTGCAGTAGATTTTGGGGACTATCAACTACCTTCTGGCTTCTTGGGGAGAGAGCCGGGAAACAAGACACGGGGATACCAAGATCAACTGTGAGTGTTACATTAAGTGAATGTCAAATTGATTTCTGTTTTGAATCTTCGTGTTTGAACAAAACCTGAATTAAAAATAAATTAATTCGTAGTTTTGTGAATAGCTTTACTGGAAGCCACAGAAGAGCTGGGCCTCAGAGAAAGGAAGAGAAGAAAGGAGAAGAAAAGGAAGAATCCAGGCTTGGAGAGTAGCAGAATGAACGATGCGGATGCAAAAATGCGAGCGATGTGTTTGGGACAACGTGGACAGGCCAGTTTAGCAGAACAGGGATGAATGATAAACTTGGAGAGCTGGGTGTGGGTCAGTCCATGGCGCTTTCGGAGATCATGGTTGGAGGAGGTTTTCGGAGGCAGTGAGGACCTGAGACGAGGAGTTCAGAGGACATTCTTGTTCAAGTTTAAAAGCCAAAGCTTCCTGATAGAAAGGCAGAAAAGCTGCTGGAGATCGGGGTGCACAGAGCGCTGGGATTTGTCATGAGCATTTTGTCAAGAAGGTCAAGAGGAATCAGAAGGTAGAAAACGCTAGAAGCTCAGAGCAAGAGTGAAACTTACAGCTGGGCCGGCCTGGCCTTGTCCTTTTCTGGTTGAGAAAATGCGGCCGAGGACAGGCAGGAAATGGCAGGCGCGGGGCAGTCAGTGGCCGAGCGGAGCCGGAACCCTCTTCCTGTCACACCCACATCTGCACACACCACAGTCTTCTTGTGGTGTTGCAGTTGGAAGTAGAAAATCTTACTCATGGAGAAAGGAGTGTGAAACAACCATCAGATCACGGAAATACCTCCCAGTGGGGGCTTTGCAACCTGCTGGGCAGGAGAAGCTTCTCAGACAGAGTGGAGTTTCCTGCTACCTTTGCAGTGATTTCTGTTGGGCTTTAAGACTGAGCAGCTAACTCAGTCACTTCCCTGAGCAGGATGCTTCCTGCCGTGACTGAAAATACAGACAGCCCACTGAGTACTTGAGCTCTGACACGGGCAGGCCCAGCTGTGGTCTGTTTCTCAGTGTCGGCTTCAGTTGATTGTATGAAGCTCACACCTTTCCACCGCTTTGACAATCCATAAATGGCTCAGGTGGAAAACGTCAGAGGAGTCCTTCTGTTCTGTGCCTCTACTCCCTGCCCATTGGGGTTTCTGTGTATTTTTTGTTATTGTTTTGTTTTTGTTTGTTTGTTAGATTATAAAAAGGAAGACAACAAAAGAGCTTAAGAAGTGGTTTTCAAATCTCAAACTGGAAACCAAAGCACTCTAATCCCGTTGGGACATTTCCTTTGTACTTTTTCTTCCAACACGACAGCCTCTTGTCACAAATCATTTGTTGTGGCCTGCAGAAATGACACACCAAATCCCCAGCTTGTCTATTAGTGTCGTATAATGGACCACTAATAGACTTCTATTAATTGTACATTTAGAGAATAGGTCAAGAACACAGCCTGAGTCTCTTCAGGTCTGTTGTAAAAATAGGTCTGGAGAAGGAACTGTCTGTGTCTTGATGCTGAGCCAGACATCTGTCAGCTTCTCGTCTTCATTAGCAAATGCTTCTCTGTTACTCTCTCAATGCTCTCACATCCGTGTTCAAACGCAAAGCAACAATCTTAACCTTTCCTGAAATACCAAAGTCTTCGTGTTGGTCTTTTCCCCAAATCTTTGGATTGACTGCAGAAACGAAAACCAAATTTGCTTTGAAAGTAGTGAGTGTGTGTGATGAGTGTGCACGTGGCCTGGATTTATTAGCTTGAGAAAAAAAGCACCCTGAAGTATTTTCTTAAAATATACAAATACATGTCCCCAGCACAACACATTTTTCCCTCACGTGAAACATGAAAATATAATGTGGATCTCCCTGGACACGTGTAGTGGAAAGAAAATGTGCACACTGGTCGAGATAATCCACACGTACTGATTACTGCTTTTTAAGTGCTAATGGATCTTTTGCATTTCTTCCATAAATTCAGGATCACAGTTATCCTACTTCCCTCTGGGTCAGAAACACCTCAACTCCTGAAAATCTTAGCTCGCTTTAAGACAGCATATCGGCTGCAATAATTACCAATAAATCTCTCAGCACGAGAAATAAGGCTGAACGATTCTGTGATGAATAAAGAGGGTAGCTGGCTCCTCTCCATTCATCTTGATAATCTTCATTGCTACGTAAACAGTAAGACACATTATGGTGATTCATGTTTAAGTCAATTCTCAGCTCAACACTGATTCCAGGGAAATTCCATCTAATAAACTGTTTCATTAGGGTTGTAAGGCAACCGCGAGAAAACGGCAAAAGACCATGATAATCTGAATTTGTAAGTGAATGTGTGCATGAGAGAGGAATAGAAAGAAAGAGCCACAAATCTCTGTGGGGTTGGATGCATTCAGCAGCACATCTGATAAACAAATACTCCTCTGGGAATGGATGAACCACTAACTGTTAATTATTCTCATCAGAATCCATGTTAACCTGAATTAGCAGACAACAGGACTAGAGTACATTCTACAGATGTGTTTTAAGTTCTTCCTATTTTATCATCCTAAAACTTAACAAATATTAAAGTCCCATGATCACTAGAGGAGGCTGCGGTTAGGTTGGTACTTTGAAAATAACTGATAGGATCATATTCCCAAACAAGTCCTGACTTCACTCATCTCAGTCCAGTTGGAAGAAAACCCTCGAATGTAAGAGCATAATTCTCAGGCCCCGGAAGAAGCTACGATTAGCAAAGTGTTTCCAGTGAGCCACTTTCCCCTCCAGGATACATGGCCCCCGTCCACTTGCATAATGTCCTAATGCTTGGAAACCAAGCAGAGCAGACAGCGTCTGCCTGCTGTCCCAAACCCGGAGGAACAGACACGCCCTCAGATTTCTCTCTCCTTAGTATTGCGTCAATTCCCACTGTGTGGGATCATTTTAATGCATTGGTTCAGAATGCACCACAGCCCAGATGTTCGATACCGCCACAGAAGGCCAATTTTATAGGGTTGTTCTTCCTTGAAGAGTTAAAGTCAAGTGACCCAGAAGGGAAATTTTCCCCACTAATAATGTTATTTGTTCTTGGAAAGTTGCCACTATGCTGTGATACTCGCTTTACTAATGCAAAGTTTGGACTTTGAAATATATTAGTGGTTTTGATGTTTATAGTTTTTGAGCTTGGATACCATGGCCTGAGTGTCTCTCAACTGTGTCAGCTAACTACGAACTGAGGCTGGATAAATCAGATCCTCTGATAATTGTCAAATTGCCAGAGCCCAGTTTAGCCAATTTCACTGTGGCTTGAAATCTTTGTCAGAATTACCACCTTGCTTGTGAAAGGGTCAAGTGGGGGCCATTGCAAAATATGATGGGAGGGAAGAAAGAGAGGGGCCCACACAAGCCCTGAGCCCAGACCAGCCTGGGTTGGAATCTGAACTCGGCCCTTTCCGGACCAAGCTGAGTGGGCGTGTCTCAGTCTCCTCTTTCCAGTGGTGATGTAACTTACTTCATGCTGAGACTACGCATGTGAGGGGCTCAGGAGAGGGTTGGTCTGTGTATGACATGGTGCGTGCTGTTAGCCTCATGGCAAAGTGACATGAGGTTTGTTTTACTAATCCTCACTCCTGTGAACAAAGTCCAGGTTTATAGATGAGACACTTGACACGCATCGAGATGAAGAACCAGGAATGTTTGCTTATTGCCCATCACGTCACTGGCTCCCCTAGCAGATATTCTACTTCATCTCTTTGTTGAATATTGAGCTGAACAGTATTTTTTACTTCAAGAGCTTCGAATTATCCCTTTTCGTCTCCTTCTTCTCATCCCTTCTTTCTCGTCTCCCTTTTTCTTTCTCTCCGCAAGTACATTTTTAGCATCTCCCATAGACAAAAGTCCCTCTCCATCTTTATGAAACTGATGTACTGCACTAAGACACAAAAGGAGGCCTCTGGCAGCAACGGTCCTTCCAGGTGGGCCCATGAGGCTCCACCGTGATGTGGTCTACAAGCTTTCAACACCACTCTTCTTGAGGTCCATTCGTAGCTTGCTTCTTGTCAAGCAGCTGTTCCTGCCCTGTCAGATCTCAGAAGTCAAGGTCACCCTCCCACCACAGCTCTAAGATGAAGTTTTCCTCAATGCCATCATCTAAAATTGTCCCAAAGGTCACTCCCCTCCGTGTTGCCCACTTCCCTGCTCTGAAGTAACTTTCCAGGGACTGTTGACTTCAGTGTTGTTTTGCTCTCTTTAAAAAGGATAATTCATCAATTGCAAGCCTGGAAGCAAAGCTCCTGCTTCCTTCCCTGTTATCGTACTCAAGACAGAACTCTTCTTTGACCAAATGTGTGGGCTTTGCACACCACCCACTTCTCCAGTTCTCTGCAGACTCTGACACTATCTGCCTGGGGTCAGTGCAGATGCAGGTTAAGGGCTCAGTGCCTCAGGACATCAGTCCCTAACTTATCCACCCTTCTGTCTGACTTGGTTACAGATTGGAGATTTCCACAGTCCTATCCTCAGGAATGTTTGTTGAACAGCTCTAAGAAGTCAGGGAAACTCTAATAGCAGCTGCTTTATTATACTAATATAGGGTATTGCAAAGGACACAGGACAACCGAGTAAAGAGATGTGCAGAGTGAGGTGTGGAAGGGCCCACACTCAAGAGCTTCTGACCCCGCGGAGCTGGGGCGTGTCACCCCCTGGAAGCACAGATGTGTGCAACAACTCAGGAGCTATTCAGGTACTACACTTGAAGGATTTTTATGGAAGGTTCACCACATAGGCATGATGGATTTTTTAAGTCAGTCTCTGGCTCCTCACCTTTCTGACCTCCCCAAAGGATGGAGGATAGTGGGGGTGGGATGGTCAAAGTTCCAAGCTTCCAATCACGGCTTGGTCCTTCTGCTGACCTGCTCCCATCTGGAACCTCACCAAGAACTACCTCATTAGAACCAAAGATGCTCCCATTGCCCAGGAAATTTCAAGGGATTTAGGAGCTCTGTGCAGGAACTAGGTCAAAGACCACAGTATTAAAATGAAAGAATTTTCAGGCACCCCTAGGAGCTCTGTGTCAGGAACAGAGGAAAAAGAAAAAAGGAACAAGAAAATGATTTCCTTGCCAGAAAGTAGGCTCAATGTAGGATCAAATGCCTGCCCTCCTCCACGATACCACCTCCAGCGTCAGTGTTGGCCCAGGAATCTAACCATTTCGTATACTCGTTGACTTTAGTCTTGATTTTAGTCTAGCCAAAGTAGATTAAGCTTGGCTGGTTATAACAGGCCTGAATGTGCCTGTGTGCATATGTGTGTGCATGTGTACTGTGCCTATGAGGATGTGAGTTTCCCTTCGGGGTGATGAGCTGCAGAAATTGGTCTTCTAGTGCAAAAAGCCTGAGCTCTCATGGGCAGCAGCGCTGTCTAAATGCATTGTCTGGACAGGGCATATTCATGGATGTGACTTTGAGTCTGGGATGATAGCTTTCCAGGCTAAAGTGATTAATGTGATCCTGGTAGGCAACGTTTCCTGCTGGTGTATGCTCTCTGGTGAAGACAGATCAAGTTCCGCTTTACAGCCTGCAGCAGGGCGGGGGTGCTGAAACAGGAAGAGAGCCAATCCCTGCTGCCCACACCCTCGCCCCTGCACCTCAGATGCTGTGTAGACATGTGGCCAGTTCTTGGAAAAGGATTGAAAGCAGCTGGAAATCCTGCTTTTTCCACCCTCACTCTTCCTCCCTGTGTGACCACACCACCCCAGCAGATGTCTAGCAGGAAGTAGGGGCACCAAGGCAGGCAGCCATGCCTGGAGAACAGCCAGCGAGAAGCGGTCAGAGATGGCGGAGTAGACGCTCGGGGAACCAGGCATGGCGTGCAAGGGGACTAGGGGAGAAGGGACACTGAAGATGGTCAGCCCTCTATTGTTCCTCCTCACCTGGTTGACATGGTGACAGGACAAACTGGCCTCACTTTACAGCCTCCCATATAGGAGCAGATTTTTTAAAAAGATAATTGTGGTCAAAAAGACGAATGCAAATTCTTCTACTGAGAGGTTTTATTTAAAAAGTCACCAAAAGATTTAGGATAAAAGTGTGCCCCACCCATTAGGGTGATTAGAAGACAAAATCACAATAGTTTAGTTTAAAAAAATCTTAACTGGCTTTATTGTAGATTCTAGACTCGACTCTTTATTACATAAAATAGAATTCGTGTTCAGTGAGATGAGTAGAGGAGTCTGGTTTTGTAGACAGGAAAGAGCTGAAGAAGACAGAAACAATTTTTAAAAAGTGGGTTGAGCCTTTCAATGTTAACTTTCCAGGAAGATGGAGACAAGGAGAGAGAAAGTAGAAAAATAACAAATGGGTTAGGTCACTGTGGGTTACCTTTGTATTTATTTATTTTTTTGAAAGGATGGAAGCAAAGAGAACTTCATCATCCTAATTGCAACTAGTCTGTTTGGAAAAGTTGGCCGTTACCTCTCCAGCTTAGTTCCTGTTTGATGACACAGAACTTTAGCAGGAGAGACTTCATTTTGACTTTTAGCTTAGTGTTACAGTTTGAATGTTGAATCTTCCCTTAAGGCCCATGTGTGAAAGCTTGGTCTCCTGTGTGGGGCCGAGTGGGGGGTGTCTACATCATTAAGGACATGGCCTTAAGGGGATCTTTGGGGGTCCTGGCCCCTTCTTCTTTTCTCTTTGTTTCCGGGTAAGAGGGGAGCAATTTTTGCTCCTATCATGATGTGCTTACCTCACCTTAGGCCCAAATCAATGGGGCCCGCTGATCATAGATTGTAACCTTCCAAACTGTGAGGCAAAATAAAACTTTTCTCTTTATAAGTTGATTGTCTCTGGGCTCCTCGGTGCATTTACAAATGTGGCCACCACCATGCTTCACTTTATGGACCTCAACCTTGCTTCTGGGTGGGTCCATAGGTCTGGCCCAAGGAAAGTGGTCCTTGGAAAGGCACATAGAGACCCCGAAGCTGGTCCTTCTTTTTGAAATATGGTGCCTGCAAACTCTCACTTCTCTGGAGTGAAGGATGAGTTGCCCTTAGTATGTGAAATTGTCCTCTTGTCCTCTCACATTTTTTGCCTGGGTATCACGTTGTAAACTGGTAGAACATTCTCACATTCTCTCTAGCCACAGAAAGCAAAGGGAGGGATGTCATCAACAATAAACTCCACGTGAAGGAGGCCATGATCAACTTCATTTTCAGGAAAATGTCTCCAATGCGTTGGCATGGACGATGGATGGAGTCAGGGAGACCAGTTTGGGGGCTACTAGAAGAATGAAGATGAGAGAAGAGGGATGTGCGAACTAGGACCACCACAGAGACCAACACGAAGGACCTTTCTGATACACAATCCATGTATCAGGTGACAAACTAGGGGGAGGGGTCAGATTTGGTGCTGGAAGAATTTAGGGAGCTCTTAATGTCTGTAGCTGCTGACTGAAAGTGTTAGGACTCATGGAAGGTATGATCTACTTGTCCAAGAAAGCTGACAAGGAAAAGAGCCGCTAGTCACAAGAGAGAGGGCTGCCTTAGGAACCGTCAGGCTTTGCAGCTTCTTCCTAGATTCTCCTACGATGGGCCTGGAATTTCATATAAACTATGACACCTGTAAGCAAACTTTAAGGATGGCCCATACCAAGAAACGAGGAGAAAGAGCGAAATTGCTGTATTTAATGGTTTCTGATTTGATGTATCACGCGGGGCTCGTGACCTCAGCAATAATGCAGAGTTGGTTGACTGTGTGAGGCACAAACAATGAATTGGCCCTGACCTTTACTTGTAATTCCTCAAAATCTCCATTGTAACGATTCTGTTAAATAAACAGCCTTGCAAAGGCTGTGTAATCACGGCTGCCATAGTCATTAATGTAATTTACTAAACGGTAGAAATGACTGCAGGTTCCTTCTTTTCTTCAAAGGCATAAGAAATAGGTAGGAAATGCCAAAATCCTGTAATATTTTTTCTAGTACAACCCAAGAGAACAATGTGGGTATTATCCAACATTTGAAAGAGGCAAATAAAGTTGGGAAAGAATTCTTCTCTTTTAAAAAATAAACTTTATTCTGATTATAACCATTTTTCTCAATGTACATGACCATTTTAACAACTGTACAAAAAAATAAAAAGAAGCAATTTAAAGCCAACCCTAATCCCAATAGCTATAGATAATTATTACAAACATTTTTATGTATTTCTAACTTTCTGCCTAAATAAATATACTTTTTTTAACCTATTTGGGGTTATACTGTAGATAACATTTTGTATCCTGAGCTTTTCACTTACTACTATAATTAAGATATTTTCCACTATTATTAAATATTCTTCAAAAACATGATCATAGTAGCTCTTTCCCTTTTTCTTTCGTAAACATTCTTTCAACAAATTGTGGTGAGTGTAAAATACATTTTTTATGTTCTGAAGATATATCATTAGTTTTGTGTTTAGATACAGTCATGGAGACTGGCCCTTCATATATCATGCTTTTATCTTTTAGTTAGCTCTTTCAGAAGGTGACCTTTCAAAGAACCACCTAATGAACTCTCTAGGTCACCTGGTTCTCCCTATATTCCCTCTATTGGGCTTGCTGAATCCTTGCAAAGTACCACAGCTAAGGACTGTAACACAACGTGTGAACAAATGTACAATGAATGCTTAAATTTTAAAAAATGTGTTACAGTAAAAGATCCACTACCATTAATCGCTCCCAAAATACTAACTCTTACTTCAACACACTCATTTCGACTTTCTTGCCTTTCTCTGTCTCTCTCTCTCTTAGTACATGTTTGTGACACATAATTAATACATTCATTGTGGGCAGTTGGTATATGTACATAACACATCTTAATTCTTTGTATATCCCCTTTCTCTCCCCCTCCCCAGTCCTAACTTCTCTTAGTCCCCCTGCCCTTTGCCAAAGATCTATTTCCTATTGTCTATTTTTTATTTTGCCCTGTCTCATATGAGACAAGCTATGTGATATTTAAGTTTTTGTGTCTGATTTATTTCATTTAACTTTATGGTCACAAAATGCATCCACTTTTCTACAATGACTCAAATTTCTCCCCCTCTAAGGCAAAGTAGTACTCCATTGTGTATAAATACCACATTTTTTTAATCCATCATCTATTGGTGTACATATAGACTACGTCAAAGATTTAGCTATAATGAACCATGCTGCTATAAACAGGAGTATGCATGTACCACTGTAATATGATGTCTTTAAGTCTTTCAGGAAGATACCTAGAAGGGAAATAGCTGGGTCAAATGGAATTTCTATTTTTAGTTTTTAGGAATCTCCACAATGATTTCCGTAGTGGTTGTACTAGTTTACATCTCCACCAACAATGTAGAAGGATTCCTTTTTCTCCTACAGCCTCTCCAGCATTTATTACCTTTTGATTTCTTGATGATGGCCATTCTTTTCAGAGTAAGATGGAATCTCAGTGTTGTTTTAATTTGCATTTCTCTAATGGCCAGAGGTGTTTCAACATTTTCATGTATCTATTGACCATTTGTACTTTTTCTGAGAAGTACCTATACATTTCAGATGCCCATTTTTGATTGGGCCTTTTAATTTGGGAGGGGTCTAATTTTCTGAGTTCTTTATATGTTCTATGTATTAATCCTCCGAGGAGTAGGTGGCAAAAATATTTTCCCATTCTGTAGGTTATCTCTGTTGGTCATTTTGTTTGTTGTGCAGAAGTCCCTCTTTCATGAGCATCCTTACGAGGAATGATAAAAAAAAAAATATGGTGAATACTGCTGCTGAGTGCTGTCTAACATAAAACTAGGCTCACACAAACATTGCCGTGTGTCCTCATTCACCTTATTCACCAGATCTGGCATGGTGCAATTTCTATCTCTTCCCCAAAGTCAAAATTACCATGAAAGGTAAATGTTTTGAATTGATTTTTGACATCAAGCAGCCACAACAGCCCAAAGAATGACACTCATGAAAAAAGGATGTCCAGAACTGCTTAAAAAATGGCATGAACCATGGAGTAACTGTGTTCAAAGTGAGGAGAAGTATTTCGAGGGAATTACTGGCCATGTGTCTTCACTGTAATACATTTTGAAAATGTAAACATTCACTGTAATTTTCTATCACACCTTGTACACTGGCATACTTCTGCTTTCGCTGGTTGATTTGTATCTTCCCAAGAGTTGGTTGAGTTTGTTCCCAAACTTGTTTATGCTACTTATGCATACTATAATGTTTATAGTATTTGATTATATGCTACACAAGCAAGTAAAATCTCTTCATGAAAAGAGTTTTATATCCATGAATATGAAGTAAAATGCTTTGGAAATATTTTATAAAGGCAAGTCACTCAAAATATTTTTGTTTTAAAAAAGTGTGGGCAAAAGTCAATCATTTCTACACACCAGCAGCCTATAATTTGAGATCAATTTTTACAATAGCACTGACAATGGCTCACAAAATATAAAATGTTTAGTATAAATCTAACAAAACATGTACAGGATCTGTACGCTGAAAACTACAAAACACAGATAAAAGAAATCAAGATCTAAATAAAAAGAGAGATGCACCATGTTCATTGATTGGAAAACACAACATAGTAGAAGTATTGATTTCTCTCCCACACATCTGTAGATATAGTGCAATTCCCACCAAAACTTGAGCTGCATGCTACATAGACAGGCTGATTCTAAATTTCAGGTAGAAAGGCAATGTATTTAGGATGGCTAACACCATTTCAAAAGACAATAAAATGTCGCATCAGTCACACTCCTACAGTAATCAAGACCATATGATATTGGTAAAGGGACAGATCTGTGGAACTGAATACTCTGGAAATAAGCCCAAACAAATATGGCCAATGGATTTTTGGCAAAGATACAAAGGGAATTCAATGAAGGAAGGACAGTGTTACAACAGTTGGACACCCATTTATGCAAAACTATGAAATTCAACTGATTAGCCCCATACGTTGTACAAAAATTAGCTCAAAATGGATCAGAGATCTAAATATAAAATGTAAAACTATAAAACTTTTAAGAAAAAACAGAAAATCTCTGTGACCTGGAATTAGACAAAGAAGTCTGGGACATAACACCAAAAGTATGCTCATGAAAGAAAACAAAGATAAATTGCATTTTGTGAGAAATTATAAACATTCACTCCACAAAAAAACATTGTTAAAAGGATGAAAAGATAACCTACAGTTTGAGAGAAAATGCTTCCAAACCATATATTGACAAAAGACTTTATTCAGATTATATAAAGAATTCCTCATATCCAACAATAAGAAAATAGCAGTCCAAGTAAAGCATAGGTAAAAGATACAAACTTCACCAAAGAGGCTCTAAGGATGACCAACAAGCACATGAAAATATGTGCAATCCCATTAACAATTGTGGAAACACAAATTTCAGCCATCTATTAGAATAGCGAAAACACAAAATCCTGATAATACCAAGTGTTGGTGTGAATCAGTGCAACTGGAACTTCAACACATTAGTGAAGGGAATGCACTCAGGAAATTGGTTTGAGAATTTTAATAATGTTAAATGTATACTTAATATATTACTCAACAATACCACTCCTAAGTATCTACCCTAAAGAAATAAAAACCTGCATTCACACAAAAAAACCTAAAAACAAATATTTGTAACAGCTCTACTCATATTAGCCAAAACTGGAGACAACCCAAATGCCCTTCAACGGGTGAAAACTAAACAAATTGTGGGACATCCATACAATGAAATATTACCCCACAATAAAAAAAGAAATGAGTTACTGCTGTGGGTAATGACTTAGATGAATCTCAAAGACATTATGCTAAGTGAAAGAAGACAAGCTCAAAAAGTTATATACTCCATGATTCCATTATACAGCAATCTTGAAAAGACACAACTATCATGATGGCTAGCTTGTCAATGGTTACCAGGAGTTATATGCTGGGGAGACAGTCACTACAAAAGGATGATATGTGGGAATTTTGGCGGGCATGGAACTGTTCTGTATCCTGATTATGTTAGTAATTATATCAACCTATGCATATACTAAAACTGAAATAAGGTCAACTTCACTGTATGAGAATTTGAAAATAAAATTTTAAAATTGAATGTGGTTGGGATAGGATAACTGTAAAAGATTAGACAAAATCTTAAATCTTACAAATCTAGTTTTCTGCACTTAGATTGTTTTGAAACTGCTTTAAATTCTGTATCCACTTGAAAGATACTGAAATAATCATGGAAAATGCATTCTGGGTAGGATTTATTCATGGAAAATAAAGAACTCCAGTCATTAGACCAACCAGTAAGAAAAGATCCTGGTCCTACATCCAAAGATTATTGAACTCATGTTCATGTATTTTAAATTTAAAAAGAATATTATCATTTTCACAGTTGCCTGCAAAGTGTAATTAACCAATTAACTCATGATCTCATTGGATAAGTTTAGAAGAAACTTTTGTTGTACAGAAGTTATTTGCTTTTTAAAAGTATCAAGCTCACAGTCTTACATAAAATACATTTATTTGGAATAAATTTTCTCAACAGTATGCTACATCTTATGCTTCGACCTAAGACAATGACATTTGGAATTTTAGGTGTGTACCAGATTATGTTGATGAAAATAGATTCTATGGATCAGACGTGATATTGTTGAAAAAACAGGTAAGTAAGAAGATTGGATGTTCCCAGATCAGTGCCTTTGTTGCTATGTAACAAGGTCAAGACAATGGCCATTCGGTTACCTATTGATTTAATTTCCTGATACTCATTTCTCTTAGCAAGATCTACCCTGTTTTCATTACATTATTACTCAGTATCGAATGGGTTAAATTTTACACAGATGTAGTATGCTTATGTTAGTATTATTAGGATGAACTGAAAGAAAAGAACTTTAAACCTGTCAAAGTTTGCCACTTTCTCATTGCTGGGACTAAATACCCAACATTCACAACTCAAAGGAGGAGAAACTTATTTTGGCTCATGGTTTAGCCCATGGTCTTCTGGCTCCAAGGAAGAAACAGCATGGTGGAAGGGCCTGTGGTACTGGTGGCAAACCTGTGGCATGCAAGCTACAGAGGACTGTTTGTATCACTGAAAGCTCTAAAAGGTTCACATCACTGGCCTAGAGGAAGAAAAGATGCTCTACCCATGGCAGTCAGGAAGCAGAAAGAAAGAAGCAGCTGGGGAGAAGAATACACTTTCCAGGTCATACCCTGTGACTCATTTCCAACCAGTCTCCATACCCTGACAGCAAGCCAGCAATAGTAACCCCATGACCCCCTAACAGCAAGCCAGCAATAGTAACCCCATGACCCAGTTGCCTTCCATACAGATGAGACATTTGGGGGATATTTTAGACACAAACCATAGCATTCCACTCCTGGCCTCCAAAAGATGCACGTCCATCACTTTATGCAAAATGCATTCAGTCTGTCTCTAAGACTCATCAAAGTCTCAACAGTTCCAGCATTCCTGAAGAGTCCAAGTCCAAAGTCTCCTCTGAGACTCAAGGCAAACTCATAGCTGTGAGCCTCTGTAAAATTCAAAAAGAAAGGTAAATACTCCCAACATAGGATGGTGCAGGGTAAACATTCCTATTTAAAAGGGAGAAATAGGGAAATAGAAAAGAGCGGGACCAAAGCAAACCCAAAACTCAGCAAATAAAACGTTAAATACTGTAGCTCTGTGTCTAGCACAAAGGCCAGGTTGTGATGAGACATGAGGTTCAAAGGGTTTGGACAGCACCGCCCCTACAGTCTTTCTGGTTGCAGCCCTCATGGCCACTGTCTTGGGCTGACTTTGCCTGCTGCATCATCTTTCCTCAGCAGATGTTCCTTGTTCCTGGCATTTTAGATTTCCTGGGGTCCCCACAGCACTTTTGGCTTCACTCTCACAGCTTCGTATATTGCCCTCCCAGAGGCACATTACCTGGCCTCCCAGACCTTCTTCTGAAATCTGGGTGGGAGCCTCCCTACCACACAACTCTTGTGGATGAGGCCATGGTCTGCTGCCAGTTTAAGCAGTAGCCTCATTCCTTTAGATTATGGCTGCAGTGACCTCTGAGTGCCTGGATGACTAACCACTGGAAATGAATCCCAGGGAAACAATTCCTTAGGCAGTCCTTATCAAACAAGGGCCATAGGAGCTCTCTAAAATTAAAGGTTAATAGGGCTGGGGATTTAGCTCAGTGGTTATAGTGCTTGTCTAGCAAGCACAAGGCCCTGAGTTTGATCCCCAGTACAAAAAAAAAAAATTAAAGCTTAATAGTTTTGTACCTTTGAGGCTGCAAATGGTAGGGTCTTGCTGATTTCTGAGATGTCTTCAAGCCATCTTTCCTATTGTCCTGATATACTCAGCTTCTTTTTAGTGCTAATCTTTTCAGTGACCATGCTCTCCTTTGCCCTAACTTTGCAGTTGCTTCCTTTTGGATGAAACTGCAAACTTTTCATATCTGCTTTTTGCCTCTGATTCTTACTGTAGATCTGACTAAAAGCAGCCCAAAGTACTCATGCCACAGCCTGAACATTAGGCTGTTTTAAAATTTTCTCAGATTAATTAGTCCACTGTCCTTCATCACAAAATCTCTGGACACGAGCAAAAGGAAGACAAATTTTCTGCTAGGATGTAACAGGCATGGCCTCTAGTCCAACTGCCAATGGAGTTTTATCCCCAACTGAAACCTGTTGAGCCTGGCCTTTATTTTCTGCATTTCTATTAGTATTCTGGTCTTCTGAGCTCCAACCAGAATTTCCCCTCAAGCTTAACTTGTAGCAATCTGTGACTTCTCTAGCTGACATCTTTACTTCTTTCGAAAGTCCTCCTGCAAACCAGTCCCAAATGCTTCTAAACCACATGGTCAGGTACTGACACAGCACTGACCCCACTCTCAGCACCAGTTTTTGTGTTAGTCACTTCCTTATTGCTGGGATAAAATATTCAGCCCCTAAAACTTAAAGCAGGAGGGGTTTGTTTGGGCTCTATGGCAAAAATGGCTTAGTGTATGGGCATAGCAGAGAAAAAGATGCTCAACCAGGAAGCCAGAAAACAGAGAGAGAAGGTAGGATTCAGGGACAAGAATATACTTTCCAGGTTATACCCTCAGTGACCCACCTCCAACAAGGCCCCTAACAGCAAGTCAGCCGTGCCACCCCCACGATCCAGTCACCTTCTCAGCACGTGAAACATTTGGGGACAATATATTTGATATAAACTGTAACACAAAGACAGAGTAGATGAAATCATTTATAATTTTCCAAATGTTGCCCACATCCATGCAACTGTATAAGGCTATCAGACCATATTTGATATTTTTGAAATCTAATCTCATAAGATGACATCCTATTATAGATTTATTTTGCATTTCTCTAATTACTAGTTATCTTAAATAGATTATTTGTTTGCTGGACTTTCGAGATTCCTTTTCAGAAGTTTCCATTTATACCCTTGCTCATTGTTTTCTATTACAGTTACTCTCCTTTACTTGGTGATTTAAAAGCCCTGGCTAGCATAACCAGAGCCAAAGTTTGCATACAACTCTTGACTATTCACTGTGTGGGAGTGAAGTGAGGGTGGTCAGGTGGTATAAACCTGCTCCCACTGGATTCTCCTTTCTCTGGCCCTGGATCTGCCTCTATCTTTATTTCTCAGTACCAGCACCCCATCCCAGCTTCAATGTGGTTCCCATGTGGCTATTATTATTTTTTACAAACAGCAACTACCTAGGGAGGAGCAGTGGTAGCAGCGGGCTGCAGATACAGCCAATAAGAGAGCATGTGCCTTCTCTACAGGGAAATTCTTAAAGATAATGATGAAAAAAGGTGATTTGCTTTCTATTATCATCATGGGGCACCCAGCAATGATACGCTCTTCCCTGAACAAAACCTTTTCTTTTTCTGGCCTAAGTTCTAATCACTCACTGAAGTGACTGTTGAGTTGAATAATGTATATGTGAGCTTTGAAATGAGCACATTTCTGTCACTTATCCTTGAATAGGTAATTTATTCTACTTTGAAGTTAATTTGGAGAACTCACGTATTATAAGCAGCCCCAATACACACCAATTTATCTACACATATTCCTTTTGAAAGTAGATTCACAGAGATTTGGACACTAGATTTGAATTAAAGAAGAATAGCACGGGGATTGTAAAAATGAAGAAACAGAATTTGAATTACTTCTATTCTGGCACTCTATATTACCACTTAGAGTTTGTATTTGCCTTTGAAATTTTGGAATTTATTTTGAAATGGAATGTTTGTGATTCATTGCCAACTTTATTCTCAGGTTTAAGGACTCTCCTATCCACACATCTTTTGTTTCCTGAGGAAAAAACTTTTCATAAACAGAATTAACAAAAATTATTCTTTCATGAGTGAAGAACGACTCACAAGTCTTGCTAATACTGCTATTGTTTGTTTGCTTGTTTTTTGGGGCACCGAGGATCAAAGTCAGGCCCTCACACTTGCTAGGTGAGTGCTCTACCACTGAGCTAAATCCTCAGCCCCTATACTGTTATTTTGATAAAGTCATTCACAAATTTGTAGAAGCTAAAGCTCAAAAACAGAAACTAGAATGCTACTTTTATTATTGTACTAGATTAAAATGCAAGTATATGTCTTCACTTTAAAAAAAATAATTAAAAGATGATATTCTACTAATATTTCTTTGTCATACTATAATCATTATTGTGGCAGTCCAGGATGACAAAGATACTGTGTAGCTCTTTCAATGTGTAATTTCATCTCTATGTTATAATTTATACATAGAATTCATCAGTTGGTGATAAGTTTATGAAAAAAGTGAAACAGTTAAGGAGATGAAAGGTGATGAGGTATTTTTAGCAGGTTAGGGAAGTCTTCTCTGGGGAAGTACACTGAGCAACCCCTAAAGAAGCAAGGCAAAGGGCCATCAGCAGGAAGTGAGCACTATCGGCAGGAAGTGAGCGTTCCAGACAGATGGGGCAGCAAGGGCAAAGATCTTGAGGCAGAGCCAGCATTGTGTGTTCTGAGCAAGACTGGCGGGGACTGAATGCATGAGAGAAAGAGAGACAGCAAATTGACTTGAGAACTAGAAAGATGCTACGTCTTGCAGGAGTGAGCCTGCAGGCCTTATTAAGTACTTTTGACTTCCTTCTGACTGACACCGATATTCTTTTTTAGTTAACATCTTATACTCAATTTTTCCTTTTTATTAAGGTGACTGTGCATTTCAGCTATGACTCATTGTGTACCCATCTTATGGTTTAAAATATGATACCCATCTCAAAGCAATCTTACGCTTGAAGCAATCTTATGCTTGAGACCATCCACCATCCACCAGTTATAGAATGCTGGAAAGTTTAAAGAAGATAAAAGTCTGTGGAAGTGATATATTAGTTTTGTATAGATACAGAACACAATCATTATTGGGATTTGCACATTGGTACAGGAAGCCAGAAAGATTTTTAATTAGCAAAGATGAGTCATTTGTAACCAGCTGAGAGTTCAATAACTCTTTTCAGTAAGATTGTTCTAAGAGTTTGGATAAATTAATCCTTTGAAAGCTGGAAGTTTTAGAAGAAAAATATCCTTAGCTCTGGCCCTGCTATTTCCTGAATAATTTAGTACAGTATTCTACTGGTTCGAAAATGTTTTCAATTAAGAAAGACAAAACTTCCTGTCCCAGAGTAATCAAAATTCACTTTAAGTGACTTAAATTAGCAACGGGAAAGGAAGCTTGATCAACTTGAAAATTAAACTAAGCAGCATTTGTTTTATTATTTGGAAGTGCAAGTCAAAGGAAAATTTAATGGAAATTTCTTAATAAAACAGCACCTGCTTTAAATTTCCTATTGCAAAATTCAGTAACAAGTATCATCCTAGACCACATACTAGGCAGCATGGCTCAAGAGACACTTCTAAGAACATCCCTGATCTCCATGTGATGCCCACAGACCATGGTTTCGGCCTCATCCTTTGCCAAAGGGGAACAAAATTATCTATTTCCCATGAAAGTTAGTTCTCAGTAGCTGTATCCTCTGGTTCCTCCTTGCCACGTGGTTTTGCACGTGCTCTTCTCTCTCTGTAGAACATCCTTCCATCCCCTCTTCATCGAATTCTCTCCTGTGGTCTTCAAATCTCAGCTCATTCTCTCCTCTATCCCAAGAAAGTTTCTCCTGACCCCTGAGGCCAGAGCTCTTTAGTCTCTTGGTTTGTGACCCTCATCACAAGTGTCATGTGTAGGGCAGCGTCTGTGACATCTGTCCACACTCCCTCCCCGGTGATGGTCTCAATCAATATTTTCTGAATGAATGAATGATCAAATAATAGGAAGAAGCTGTGGTGTCACCAGGAGGGCAGTTGAGTAAAAATCCCCAAAAGCCAAAGCAAAGGGCTTTACTAAGAACACAGGACATGCACACCCATCAAGCCCCACTCGGAGGTCAGATTGGGGTGCTCCTGAGTCTGTGGCTTCTATTTGCTCTTGCGGTTGGTAGTGGTTGTTGTCCTTCTCACCTTCACCATCTCTAATCTAGGGACTCTAAAAATAAAGCATGGGAGGTGAGGGAAACAGGAGGAGAAAACAGAGGGAAAAATAAAATACATGAAAAAGAGAATCGCAGTGGCATGTAGTTCTTCCGGGGAACAGTTTTATCAGAACACCTTGCATATGGCCGGTTCCTCATCTCTTCTGCTAGATACCCATCCCCAGGCCACAGAAGCTCACCATAGAACTATTACCATCTTGATTGTGTTGAAGCATAATTATGACAGACTGTAAATCTGTGTATAATTTTAAAAAGCTTTATAGATGTGATAATAAACAGAACACTAAAGCCAAGAAGAAAAAATAAAATTTAACACAGCAGCTAGTGTTCATTAGAGAAAATTGGGGTCAGAGGGCTTCCGTCTGGTCCAGGATTTTCCCAGGGTTGGTGGTTAGTAGCCATCAGCATCAACACCAGTGTGGAGCTTTTAAAATCATAGTTTCTAGAAGTTGCCCTAAGGGGCCTCATTTTTAATGTGTTGCCTAGATGATTTTACCCAGCTGGTAAGGTTCTCCTTCCTGGGGGAGGCTGAGGCCTATATGGGGGACCTTTCTGTGTGACCACCATCAGACCCAGGGCCCTGAGCAAAGCTTGCTGGTGCTAAAAATAGTACTTCCTGTAGACCTGCGGTGAAGCTGCTTCCTGTACACACCATTCTGCTATCATGGGACTCAACGTCTTGACCATGGGAACTAGCTGCAGTCCGAGGGCTGGGATGCAGCAGGTCTCCAGCCAAAGGTGAGCGGGGGCTTTGCCATTGTGTACCCCCAGAGGCTCCTGATCCACCTTTCATGGGGGAGGTGTAGGGAGAAGCAGCTCACTTCCATGGAGCTTGAAGCTCCAGCAATACTGTAAGGCCATCATAGGGGCAGCAACTTCCCTGTGTGTTCAAAATAACATCCACCTCATCATTTGAGTCAGAATGTGTTTTCAGGGTCACTGCAAACTTTCACCTTGCCAAGAATGTCACTAGGGTTTTTAAAGTTCAGGCCCTGCCATGTCTTTGGGGTGTACGGTTCTCACAGATGTCCAGAAGAACCACCCAGGAGTGAAAGGCTGTGTGATCAATGTGAGCAGCAAACATCCCATTGCCGTTTAATTTTTTTTCTTTTTTTTCTTTTTTTTTTTTTTGTGCCAGGGATCGAACGCAGGGCCTCTCGGTTGTTAGGCAAGCACTCTGACCACTGAGCTAAATCCCTAGCCTTTTTTTTAAATTTTTTTTTTTTTGGTGCCATTACCCTTTAGAAAGCAATTTATTTTTCTTTCCAGAACTGAGAGCTATGTTAACTGAACATGAAGTACTAAGTAGGAAGTATCGCTTTTTCACTGTGGGAGCTCAAGGGGAAGGAAATAGTTATTACTCAGAATAACTTTCCCATCTTAACCAAGAGTTTAACTGTGAAGATGAACTTGAGAAGTCGCCCCTTTGGGAGCTGAGCTATTCATAACTTTAGGAAGCACAGTGCTCACCCTGCAAATGTCACCGTATTCCCCCTCCAGTACTTCATTGCCAGTGGAGTGGGTACAGCATGCCAGTCCCTGGCTGGGGCTGATTTATTTCAGTTGAACTAACAAGCAGTACAGAGTCATTCTGGAAACCAGTGAGTCTGTCCATATGTGGGAATGTGGGCAGGGGCTACACCCAAGGCTGAAGTTGACCCGCACGGGGCGACATCCCAGCCATACATGGCTTTCCTTTCTCCTGCACCAGAAGCAGGTGGCCAGAGCCTGTCCCTCTCAGCCAAGCAGGTAGACCCAGAAGCTGGCAGAACAGGGACACTTCAGCCGCAGTTGTGGGGCTGACGTCTCACCTTGCCCATGCACCCTACTCCTCTAGATCTTCTCTCCACTCCATCCCCAAACAAAATGTTCCAGGCACCCACACCGTGTCTCTGTGCCCATGTTTCCAGTTCTGGGACCTCAATTTTATTTTTTTTTATTTATTTTAAACCAAGAGCATGTATTGGTACATTCTACATACATTGATCACATTCATTACATTTATTCTGTACCTATACATGGTGCATCTTGGTTCTCCCCCTCT
>PVJO010006813.1:0-86304 GCA_004026905.1 Hystrix cristata
TAAAGATTATTTTTATAATAAAGCAACTACTTTCAGTGTTAAAGAAGATCTTAATTTGGAGTGATTGAGTTATTAAGATTTTCAAGGACTTTTGGAATTAAAAGCATTTGTTTCCCTATTCTCTGCTTCAAGATTTGAATATAAATAAATACAATGAAAACACACTTTTCAATAGCTAACTTTGCTAGAATCTGAGAATATAAATTTAAAAATAGTAGACCCTGCTAAATTGGAGTTTGATTCAGATATCAGTAGTTCTTATTATTCATGCCAGTCATTGGCTAAATTTAAGATTAGGAGAACCAAGGAGGTTTGATTATCCCCCCCCAACATCTGTATTTCTATAGCCATTCTAAGCTTCTCCAAGAACATGGTCTTCCACGATACCTATTCTTTTAAATTTTTTCTTTCTCTCCATCACAGTACTGGGAACTGAGCTCAAGGCCTTCATACCAAGCTTCATCTCTGGCACCCTGAACCCTCCTTTTTTTGTATTTTTGATACAGGGTCTCACTAAGTTGCCCAGGTTGCGACTTGATTCTCCTGCTTCAGCCTCCCAGAATGCTCTGATTACAGGCATGTGCCACACTCCCTGTAAATTCTTTTTTATATTTAAAAGAATGGCTCCATAATAATAACTTGTGCTAGGTGAATATTTTTAACCCTAGAAACCTAATTTAAAATAACTGATTTCAGGCTAATAGTCTATGTATGAATACTCTATGTATCTATCCTTTTTCCAGTTCATCTTTTTTTTTTTTTTGGCAATGCTGGGGATCAAACCCAGGGTCTTGCACATGCTAGGCAAGCTTTCTACTGTTGAAACTATATCCTCAGCCCCCAGTTCATCTTAAAGCTTTCTTTTTAAACTTTAAGCTTTTCTTTACCTATGGAAATTATGTGGAAAAGTCTTGATAATCCTGATGATCTTTTTTTAAAAATAAAAGCCTAAAAATTCATTTAATACAGGAAGCAGAACATGTTATATCGCTGTTATATATTTGTGTAAGGATGGTAATAAAGTTGAATTTTATATGAATTTTTAATTTATAAGCTCTTCCATTAATTGTACAATGATACTGCTGTGATCTGAACAGGAACGAGTTCAAAAGACTTTCCCTCATCCAATTGATAAATGGGCTATTGCTGATGCGCAGTCTGCCATAGAGAAACGGAAGCGGAGAAACCCTCTTTTATTGCCTGTGGACAAAATCCACCCTTCTTTAAAGGTAGTAATAACAACAAAGAATTTTTGTAACGAATAATGTTTCCTATAATATTGATGTATTTATATAATACCAATGTAGTGTGGTCTCTCAGTGTGATATTCACATGTACATTTGTAGTGTATACTCACATCTGTATGAATATGTGTACAAAATGAAAATCGGAGTTGAGGATATAGGTCAGTAGCAGGGCACGTGCTTAGCATGTGAGAGGCCCTGGGTTCAATTCTTATCCCAGCCTCCCAATAAAGAACAAAATAAAAATAAATGTACCTTGATGAAGTCAGTCTGCCTTTTAGATGATATTAGAAGTTAATAATCATGGTAATACTTTGTGGCATCTTCGAAGACTATTAGCCCGACTGGTTCCTGTGTAGGGGGGCCGTGATTCTCAACCTTTTATTGATTAAAAAAAATACGTAACATCAAAAACTACTGTGAGTTCAGAACTGTTTTTAAATTAACCTGTAATGCAGATATTTTTAATATATATTGGAAAAGTAGGCTAAAGCATATTATTTAGTTTATAGAACTTGCTTGGTGTACACACACCTTCCTTTCCAGTAGAAACTACTGTAATTAGGAGATGCTCATTTTATTTTACTGTATTTCATTTTGTTACCTGGGTGGTTGAATTTGGAGTGCTCTGCCATGAACTACATCCCCAGCTCTTTTTACTTATTTTTTATTTTGCAACACCATCTTGCTAAATCTCTCAAGCTAGCCTTGAGCTTAGAATCCTCCTGCATCAGCCTCCCAAGTACCTGGGATTACAGGCATTTGCTACCATGCTCAGCTAGTACACTGGTTGTAAAGAAAGGTCCTTGAAGAAGGGAGCTGTTTGTCAAGTGGTTTGAGATAACAGATTAAGAGGCTTCAATGAAACTCAGCCTAGGGTTTCTGTGTTAGAACTCTGAAAAGGCAGATTGTTAGATTAGGTATCTCTTTAAAAACAAAAACTCTCATAACAGTGAGATCAGAGGCTCATTTTATATCCTGTGGTACCCTTAGAGTAAGACATTTGATGTATAGAAAGTTCTTCATAAGCAAGGATGTTAAATTAAAGTTTGTAATTGTTTGATACTTGACAGTACCGTGTTTTGGAATTCAAGTGTTTATTTTTTTCCACAGGAAGTTTTGGGATATAAAGTAGACTACCATGTGTCTCTGTATATTGTAGCTGTACTGGAATACATCTCAGCAGATATTTTAAAATTGGCTGGTAATTATGTTTTTAATATCCGACATTATGAAATATCTCAGCAGGACATCAAAGTGTCGATGTGTGCAGATAAGGTGAGTGTTGACAGGTGTTAAACTTGAATAATAGTGACAATATGCCATCTCTGCCTCATTCTCTTTTGGTTTTTTGTTTGTTTGTTTTTTGAGACAAGGTCTCACTATACAGTTCAGGCTGACCTTGAACTCACTGTGGAGCTGAGGCTGGCCTCAAACTTGTAGTGATCCTCCTGCCTCAGCCTCCTGAATGCAGGGATTACAGGTGTGCATCACCACACCTTGCTCATTCTTTTTTTGTATACAGTGATATTAGCAAATTTTTTTTTTTTTTTTTTTGGTACTGGGGATCGAACTCAGGGCCTTGTGCTTGCGAGGCAGGCACTCTAATCACTGAGCTAAATCCTCAGTCCAAAATATTCACAAGGACTTTTTTTTTTTTTTTTTTTTTTTTTTGGTGCTAGGGATTGAACTCAGGGCCTTGTGCTTGCTAGGCAAGCACTCTGACCACTAAGCTAAATCCCCAGCCTATATTAGCAAATTTTGTGATTTCTGGTACTAGAAGACAGAAGGGTCCTGGCTTTACAGAGTAGCCGTGATATTTTCAGGTTTTTAAACATGTGACAGGAAAATGGTTGGTTTTTTTCTATCAAGAATCTTACCTACAGGGAAAAATAGCCAAAGCCTCAAACCAGTTTAAGAAAAGTAGCCTAAATTTTTATATTTTTAGAATGAGACTTCTTTGGTACTTCTGTGTAAAAATAAATTTGAAGAACAAAACTTGGTTTCACAGAACGGTTCAGTGAACACAGGCAGACGAAGGACAAAGTCACTTCTGATGATTTTTTCTTTTACAGATCTGTCTGCCTTCCTGGCTATTAGCTACTTGAGGGAAGAAGCGAGTCCACTTTTTTCTCTTTTCTTCTCTTTCCATTTTTCTTCCTCGCTTTTCTTTTAAATCAGTATATTTGAACCACCTGTTTTGTGCCTGCCACTGTCCTGAGCAGGGAAGATACAACATCAGATAAGAGTAATTCCTATGTTGGAAGGAATTTATTTTAGTTTGAAATTAAAATATAAGCAGATAATTGCAACACAGAGTGCTTTAAACTCTTCTGCTAGTGAGTCTAAGGCGCAGCTAGAAAGTAACCACCTCTGGTGTAGAGGGCCAGGAAGACCTCAGAGGGAAACGCAGAGGTCTCTGAGGCCTGCACACGCTGTTCTTCTCCACCTTGACTGGCACACTGGGGTTGCTGAAAAGCCTTTAAAGAAACCTGATGCCTGCGTCTTATCCTCAGAGCTAGGGGCTCTGACCCACGACCGTCCTCTTGGTTGGCACAGGGCAGTCAGGCCTGCACCTCTGGGGGGCCGGGCTGGAGGCAGAGTATTCAGTGGCTGCACTGGGGTTTTTGGTGCAGGCTGTAGTTCTCCAAAAGTATGATCTTTTCTTCCTATTAGGACTACCTATGTGCACGTGTGCATGTGTATATAGATGTTACACACATATACGTACAGATGCATATGTGTGTTGTGTGTCTGTCTCACTATTAGGTTTCTCTTTTTCCAGTAATACTATTTTGCTATATTAAAAAAATTTTGGGGGTGGGGACAGGATCTCCGTATGGAGTTCAGGCTGGCCTTGAACTCACTATGTACCAAGCGTGGCCTCGAACTCACAGTGATCCTCCCGCTTCAGACTCCTGAATACTGGGATTACAGGCATGTACCACCATGCCTGGCCGCTATATCAATTTTTTTTTTTTTTTTGCTGCTGGGATCAAACTCAGGGCTTTGCGCTTGCTAGGCAAGCACTCTACCACTGAGCTAAATCTCCAACCCCTATATCAAATTTTAATGTTTTTTACCTTCACCTTTTTTCACTTTTCTTTTTCTGAATTTTCTAATATTCATTTGGCTATAATACATGCAATTCTCATTGTTTAATGTTTTAATTTCAAGTACTTTGAGACAATTTTATAAAACTAAGGAAGGTAATGTTTCTCGGTTTTCTCAGGTTTTGATGGACATGTTTGATCAGGATGATATAGGTTTGGTTTCTCTCTGTGAAGATGAACCTAGTTCTTCAGGTGAATTAAACTACTATGACCTTGTCAGAACTGAAATTGCAGAAGAAAGACAGTATCTGCGGGAACTGAACATGATCATAAAAGTGTTTCGAGAAGCTTTTCTTTCTGACAGAAAGTTGTTTAAACCTTCTGTAAGTACCTTTTTTGGTTTTGAAATTCTCTGTACCCTTCCAAAACAGCTCCTTAAAGTCATAAGTAGTAATACTGTTTACTTTATTAGTATATGAAATGCTCTTTTAGGTATTTGTGGGCTTTTAAAATGTGTAACTTGTTATACTAATTTGATAAATGCAGTGATAATGAAAATTTCACATAAACTAGACAAGGGGCTTTACACTGGGCTAAAATTTTTTGCTCCTACATGTTATTTTGAGATGTAGTCAGGTTTAATGAGGCTTAGTCATTCATTTGGGAGTGCTGAAAAAGGCGTATAGTCTAGAAAAGAAAGACTTAGTGCTTTTTCCTGCCTTTCTGTAAGTAAGATAGTTTAAAGTTTTAACAGTGGAATTTTCAAACTAAAACTTTATGCAGAGGTTCACACAGAGAAAAGTGGAGCTCCTCTGAAGACAGTGTTTGAGTGGGATGAGCAGGGTGGAGGCTTCCTTTTCCCTCTGCAGCCCCCCTCCCCACCCCTTCGGGATTGAACCGGGAGCCTTCACACTGAGCTACATCCCCAGCACCCACCTTTTTTTTTTTAATTTTTGAGCCAGGGTTTTGATGAGTCACTAAATTGCCTAAGCGGGACTCAATTTGTGTTCTTTCTGTCTCAGCCTCACAGAGAAAGCTGACATTACAGACGTGTCACCACACCTGGCTCTTCTAGCTTCTAAAGTCAACTCTGAAGTGACAAATACTGCCTTAAAATTTTTTTCTTCTTCTTTCCTTCTTGTGTCAAATGATCTACATATCTGTTTGACCTACATTTTTAAGATACTCAGCTTATTTACCTTATACTTCCTAACTTCTTCCCCAAAATGACCATCACATGAATAAATAGGAGTGATACTCAGACATAGCTGACAGAGTGCTTCTGATTAAGAATGGGTTTAGCTTTTCTCATTCTTTTCCAAAAAAATAAGTTAAAATGATAATTTAAGATGTTTTAATTGTCCTTTACCTTTTTTTATTTTGCAAATGTGTTTAGTCAACATTGTTGATTAACTTTTACCTGATATACTGCCTTAAGTATCTAGGATAGTACTATACTATTTTATTTGACCTTTATAACAATGTTACAAGATACATAGGTCAGGTACTATGGCTTCTGCCTATGAAAATTGACATAAAGTGGTTATGACTTAATTAATTTAGTTATAGGGCTTGAATTTGAACCCCTGGGCTCAAGAGATACTCTTGCTTCAGCTTCCTGAGTAGCTGAGATTACAGGTGTGTGCCACTACACTCAGTTTGAATTGGGGTTCTTTTCCACTACTAGTCTATGGTGATATGAAAAATAAAAGCCCTAATGAATGCCGTTTGCTAACATTGCCTTCTTTGCCTTTTAGTGTCCCATCAGGTTTCATTCCTGAGGAATTAATTTATATGAGTCTCTTTTTACTGGACCGGTGCAGATTTGATAGAAAATTTCGTTTGTAACTTGAAGGTCAAAAGGAAGTGAGAATCTCATCTGTCTATCTCTCTGAGCATAGGTTAGACTATAAACTTTTGAGCTAAAGATCATTTTTTTTTTTTTTTTTTTGTGGTGCCGGGGGATCGAACTCAGGCCCTTGTACTTGCAAGGCAAGCACTCTAATCACTGAGCTAAATCCCCAGCCTAAAGATCATTTAAATCAGAGTATAGACTGGGTGTGGTGGCCCACACCTGCAGTCCTAGCACTTGGGAGACTGAGGCAGGAGGACCACCACGAGTTCAAGGCCATCCTGAAATACATAGTGAGATTTGTCTCAAAAAACAAACAAAAACAACAACAACAACAAAAAAAAAGCCAGAGCATAGTACTTAGCAAATATTGGACAAAAAGATGAATGATTTACACTTGATCTTAATTTGTTCCTGGATCCTTCTGTTGTATCTTCAAAAAGTTCACCTTTTCATGCCACAGCGATATATGCACAACCATGTTCATAGCACCACAGTTTGTAATAGCTAAGTCTTGGAAACAACCCAAATGCCCAACAACTAATGAATGGCTAAGGAAGATGTGTTTTTTTCTACAGAATGCAGTACTACAATGCAGTACTAAAAATAAACTAGAGACATTTGTAGGTAAATGGGTGCACCTTGAGAATATACTCTTAAGTGAAATAAATCAGACACTCATGAGTACACATTGAATTGTTTCTCTGATATGAGAAACCATAAGTGTAAATAAGGACAAAGAGGTATAATAGATATTATGTAAAAGAAAGATAATACTCAAAAGAGAGGAGAACTAGAAAGGGAGAAGGGGGAAAAAGAAGGAAGGAAAAAAGAAAAGAAAAAGGAGAAAGGGAAAAAATATAGAAAAATGTAAATAAACCTGCTGTAAATAGGAAAAGGTGGGGGAGTGGAAGGGGAGGGATAGGGAAGGAGGGGGAACCAAGATATATCATGTACAGGTGCAAAATAACCCTGTATATATGTATGTAATGATACATAATGTGATCATTATGTATACAATGTACCAATACATGCTCTTGGTTAAAGAAAAATTAAAAAGTTCACATTTGTGAAGGGCCTAATGTGTACGAGGAGTATTGGTAGAAATCATCTCATTTAATCCTCAGCAGTATGAGTATTGGTAGAAATCATCTCATTTAATCCTCAGCAGTATGAGATGTATAATCATGGGCAAATTATTTCACTTCTCAGTGCCTGTGCTTTCTTCATTTGTGAAATTAAGACTGTTAAACTGAGATTATATGTCAAGGACCTAGGGAGTGATTGAAACATAACAAGTACCCAGGGATGATAACTTGGATTATTCTCCTCATCCACGGTCACTTGTTTAGTGTATTGTAAAAGGAAAAAACAAACTTTGTCCTCTCTAATCTCACGTACAACCAGAAGACTTTTGTGATTAGGTGCGTGAGGTTTTTCCCACATACACTAGTAACACCACATGTGTGTCCTGTAATTCAGCTCAGGTCTGACCTCGTCTGGAGATAGTGTCAGATCCCACAGGTAAAGGACTCAGTCCCAATGTGACTGCTTCTACTTTACCTGTTGATTGTACTTCTCAGGTTGTGACTTCTGATTAACTGGCTATAACAAATTGAGGTTCCTGTGATGCATCCTTGGTTTGATTAGTTTGCTGGGACAGCTCACAGAACTCAGGGAAATACTGTTGTTTACCAGCATGTTATAAAGGATACTACAAAGGGTATACATGCGCATCCAGATGACAGAGATAAGGCAAGATAGAAGGAGTGTACAGCTTCCATGACTCCTCCAGAAAGTCTCCCTTTTTCTACACCTTGTGTGTTCTTGCTGGGAAGCTCATTAAGTCTTCTTGTTCAAGAGTTTTTGTAGAGCTTTATTGCTATCTGCGCCTCTCTTTGTCCCCTAGAGGTCAAAGTTAAAGTTCCATTCCTTTAATCCTGTAATCATTTGTTCTTTCTGCTGACTGGCCCCATCCTGATGCTGTCTAGGGCTCTCATTTCACCTTATTATCATAAACCGAGGAGTTATCGAAGGGGTTCAGTATTAAGAACAGGAGACACTCCTATTAATCAGAAAATTCCCAGTGTTTTAGGAGCTCTGCTATAGGAACCAGGGATAGAAACCAAACGTATTTCATATACTGCACATGGTGGAGCCAGGACTTAAGCTCAGGTCTGTCCTGTTTCAGCGCTTATATTTGCATTACAAGTTGCCAGGGTGAGTAATAATTGACTGTTATCCTGGATAATCAGTCATTATGATCTGTTTAGATCCAGAAGGCTCAAACCTGTCTTAACCTAGATATAATCCACATATGGGAATTTGAATAAAATCTTTAATTCCTTCTTAAATCCAAAACTTGCAAATTAGAGAACCAGATCATAACTAAATTAGGAGTTACCTTTGTTCCAATCCCAGCTCTTGTTATTAACCAACTCTGTGAAATCTTAATGAAGTCTTTTATCATCTTAGCCAGTTTTTAACATACACAAATGCTTAAATTCTTTATGTAAAGAATTGCTTAGAGCTGGGCATGGTGGCACATGGCTATAATCTAAGCACTTGGGATCAGAGGCAGGACAATTAGAGTTCAAATGAGCCTGGGCTACATAGTAAGAGCCTGTCTCAAAAACAAAAAAAGAAACAAAAAATTGCTTAGACTTACAATGTGAAGTTTTACAATTTTGGAACAAAACTATCTAGAATCTATGTTTTCCAGTATTCTTCCTATATGTAACACAAAATATCTTCCCCTCCTGTATTCAGGACTGACTTTCACTGTGTATTGGAATACGTTAGTATGAGATTGGGTGAATGTATACCCTTGACACCTACATTCTGTTTATATTTAGTAATTTTTATCTTCACATTTGTCTTAACCTTTCTTTTTTAGGATATTGAAAAGATTTTTAGTAACATTTCAGATATACACGAATTGACTGTGAAACTTTTAGGTTTGATTGAAGACACAGTTGAAATGACTGATGAAAGCAGTCCTCATCCCTTAGCTGGCAGCTGTTTTGAGGATTTGGCTGAAGTAAGTTTACAAAACTACTTTATAAATTCTCATGAAAGCTTTAATACTATATTAAGAGATTTAGGAAGGCATAAAAATTAGAAGGCATTGCATGCTGCTGGCTACTGTAAAAATACTCAAGATTCAACCAATAGCAAACTAAAATTACACTGTCCAATATTTTTAGTAACTTTATAGTATATGTGTGTGTGTGTATATATATATAAAATATTTATGGTAATGTTTATAGTGAAATTTTATATTTTAAAGTTGTAACCTTTAGTGTTTTCTTGATAAGTGCAGTTAAGGTGAAAAAATTCATTTTATTAATTTTATTGACTAGATTTTTAGTTATGTGTATTTTAGACTTAATTTTCAGAATTAAAAAGGTTTTATGTTTATTTTTTCTCAAGTGAAAATAACTTTCTATTAAATGATTATAAAAAGTAATGTGGTTCATTTTAAAAACATTCAAAAAAAATAGAGACAAGTGCTATATAAATAAAATGTAAAATCTGTTTTGAAATTCCCAGAGATAACTTTATAACATTTATTTATCCTTGTATTTTTGTATGCAGCATACAAACCTATGTGTATTCATGAGAATACAATTCTATTTTGTTACCTACCTTTTTCACTGTATCAGGACCATTGTCTATATTAATAAATATACTTTAACATAATTTTTAAGTATAAATAATGCCCTGTTATATGGAAACACCATACCCGTCATAACCTTGTAGAATTTTTCTTTGTTATTATAAACAACACTGCAACAAACATCCTGTACTATGTCTCCGTAGTCTAATAATTTTTTAGGATGTATTCCTTCAAATGAAATTGTCCTACTAAAGACTAGCTATGTTTTTAAAACTCTGAAACATTTTGCCAAGCCAATTTCCATATAGGTTTCCATATATTCAAGTTCTCTTCCCCTTTAGTCCTGTACCTTCACTAACTCTGGGTATTACCCATTAATTTTTGCCAGTTTTTGCTTTTTAAAAAATTGTTTTTGCTTTTTAAAAGCATTGTTTTTGCTTTTTAAAAAATTTTGCTTTTAAAAAAATTATGTAGAGTACCTTTTCATACTCATTTGCCATTTTTCTTTCCTTTGGAAAACAGTACTTGAGAAGTACTGTCTTTAGATTTCATGTAAAAAATACCAGATTTTATGATCTGTGTATATATTTTCTGAAAATGTAAATAATTTATTATTTCTGTTTTATAAGACAAACTCATAAAATGGAAACATTCAGTTACTGATGGCTAACTGAAATAGCCTTCATTCTTATTAGAGTATTTTTATATTGTGCTATCATAATAATTGGTAGTCTGTTATTAATTTGCTGTACTCTTCAAGATAGCAAGGTTCTAAAAATACTGTATTTTTAAATTTTGGTTACATATAGAAAACATAAAATTTTCCATTTTAACCAGTATTAAATATGCAATTCAGTTGGTATTAATTAAATTCATAATACTGTACAATCATCACCGCTATCTAGTTCTAAATCTTCATCATCTCAAACAGAAACTATCTAGTGAGCAGTAACTCCATATTCCTCCCTTTCTCAACTCTTGGTAACGTCTTATCTACTTTCTGTCTCCATGAATTTGCCTACATTAGATAATTTCATATTAGAGAATCATGTAGCATTTGTCCTTTCACGTCTTACTTCAGTAATATTTTAATCATCTGTCACTGTGTGTGTGTTAGAATGTCATTCTTACCTACGATTGACTAATACTCCATTTCATGCATATACAGGTACATGAACCCTAATATAAAATACTCTGAAATCCAAAAGTTTTTGAGCACTGACTGATGCTCAAAAGAGTTTTGGATTTTAGAATACTTTGAGTCAGCATTCAAGTAAGTTTTACATTTCAGGGCATTTTGTAGTTTGGATTTTCAGGTTAGGGATAGTCAACCCATAAAGTCTATGTAAATGTTCCAGTATCTGAAAAACTCTAAAATCTGAAACACTTCTAGGTTCCAGGCATTTCTAATAAGGGATGCTTAACCTATATCTCATTTTGTGTATCCATTCATTTGCTGATAGACACTTGAATCATTTGCATCTTTAGCTATTGTGAATAATGTTGTAGTGTTTTCTGTTGTTTGGGGTACATACCTAGGAGTCGAATTACTGGGTCATATGGTAATTCTATGTTTTGTGTTTTAAGGAATTGCTAAAGTATTTTCTATGGAGGTTGCACTGTTTTACTTACTAGCAATGAACAGAGGTTCTAATTTCCCCATATCTTTGCCAGTACTTTTTTATTTTCTGGGAAAGAAACTGTTTTTGTATCTTAAGGTACAAAAACGCGTCAAATCTCTTAGGTCTAACTAAACATTGAGATTATTGGTTATGGGAGAATAGAAATTTACTTAAATATAAACATTGGACAAACTGTGGACAATTTCTGCTCTCTTATTTTACTGTATGTTGCCCTCTGCTTTTTTTCCCAACTTTGGAATATGTAGAGTAGATAAAACACAGCTACTAATTTTGCTTCCTTTTAAAGTGTCCTAAATGTAAACTAATTTCAACCTAGGTAAGCACCTGGGTTTCCAGGCTTTTTTTTTTTTTTTTACTAAGTAGACTTCTCATTTACTTGGGATAAAATGTGTATTTTAATAGTTTGATACTTGTGTCCACAAAGACAGTACCTATTGTAAGACTTGTTATCTCTTATCATCTATTGTTCAAGGTTAGTACATTTTTTTAAAAATCTGTTAGTTGTAGCTATAGTTATTGTTTGACCCTGAAAAGTAGAGAGCAGAAAGTTAAGAAACCTAGTTGAAGACTTGAACAAAACTTTGCCATTAAATAATCTGTACCATGTTAGTGGAAAAAGATGTTCTTTCAGACTTGACACATTTTCATTTTCTAAAAAATAGGAGCAAGCATTTGATCCTTATGAAACATTATCACAGGACATTCTTTCGCCAGCATATAATGAACATTTCAGTAAGCTGATGGCCAGACCTACAGTTGCTCTACACTTTCAGGTAAACTTAAATTGAATGTTCTTTTTCTTTATAAAACAATATAAGAAATGTTTTACCATCTTGTTCTTCAAGTATTTGTAATTCTAGAATCCTTTTATAAAGCAAGTGAAAAGATATTATTTCATCAGGCCTTCAAGCCTTGTTCACTCAACCTATTTTAGATAGGCTTCTGTTTTCTATTGAGTTACTTTAATCTGTTTTTAATGTAGAATTTTTTTTTTTTTTTTTTTTTTTTGGTGGTTGGTGGTACTACATATTGAACCTAGGGTCCTCATGCTGAGATACATCCCTGGTCCTTTTTCCTTTTTTTTAAATTTTGAGGCAAGTCTCACTAAATTGTTTAAATTGTCTGGGCTGGGTTTGCACTTGTGATCTTCCTGACTCAGCCTCCCAGAGTGCTGGAATTACAGGTATGTGCCACCATGCCCAGCCCTTAGAAATCTTATGGTATACCACAACAAATACTGAATGACCAAAAGTATTTGGTGTATTCTGGATCAGAGATGATACACAGTTGAATGTGGAGAGCTATTGAATTCCCTACAGGAGGAATATTTGGAGAAATCATAAAGAAAAGAGCCTCATACATACTTATATTGATTTATCAGTAGATAAATAGTGTATTGAAGGGTGTATGCAAATTATTCGGTTCAGGAATACAGTTAGATAAAGTGAAAATTAATGGAAGACACAGTTAAAATTGTATTTTTACTTTGTCAACACCATAAAGTTAAATTGGCATAGGTGGTACTTGACTATTAGGGCATGTAGCCTGACTCTTTTCTCTCAGCAGATGAATAAGATTGAATCTGTATTATCCTAAAATAAGCAGATAAACAAGCTTATTTCACTCTAGTTATTCCACATTTTCGTATTTTCACTTTGAAGTCAGTTATCTTAGTATTTTTTTCCCCATTCTTAAAACACTACCATCTATGTTCTAATTAGGATATAACCCTTAAAACTGTCTTTGACAATTGACTTGTCAAGTCCAGAGATACTTGAATTTCATATTTATGTCTGTATTATTTGTTAGTCCCCCTCTTGCCCCTCGGTTTCTGTGGTACTCCGGGGTTTTTTTCCTTTGCAGCACTGAGAATTAAACCCAGGGCTTTTGCGCTGAGGTATATCGTCACCCCCAGCCAGCTCTTTTTAATTTTTTTATTTTGAGACAGGGTCTCAGTAAGTTGCTAAATTGCTGAATTAGGGCTGAGCCGGGCCCAGATTTGCAATCCTACTGCCTCAGCCTCCCAGAGTACAGGGATTACAGGTGTGCGCCACCACACTGCTACGCCTGGCTTCTGTGTTAATTCTCTCTCCTTGTTTTTGTCTTTGATTTTTTTTTTCTTCTCAGTCTTCCTTGTAGCTGTTACCAGACTTCTGTTATTGGCCCCTGCTTTTCTGTCCTTCAGTGCTCTCCTTTGGTGACTTCATCTATATTGGTTAGGCTGGTCGCTTCCTGTTTTAAGCCCTGACTCTTCTGAGAGAGACTGTGCATCTGTATGTCTGTACACTTTCATGTAACTGGCTGCCTTGAACTGATTGGCGCAAATGTCCTGTAGGCAATATTGCATCCTGTAGATGTGTTTAAAACTAAATCTGCCCTCTTCTCCCTGCCTTCTGTTCTGTGAATTCTTTTTATTGTCGTCTACTACTCTACTCTCAAAAATTCGTCAATATAAAACAAAAATTATACCTAATTCTCAAATTTTGCTTTCAAGAAGAAATTAAAAAAAATACCCTGAGCAGTTGTGGTGGTACAAGCCTGTAATCCCAGCGCTCTGGGAGGCTGACGCAGGAAGATCGCAAGTTCAGGCTCAGCTGGGACAATTTAGCGACTTTATTTCAAAATAAAAAAGGTCTGAGGCGTGCTCGGTGCAGAAGCCCAGAATTCAATCACCAGCCTTCCCCCCAATTAAATCTTACATATTCATGTAAACTGTAAAGTGAACATGAAGTAGATTATCTGCTTATGAGAACTTTGCATAATAATTAAAAGTACAAAAATATTTCTTGTTTCATTGTTATTTTTATGAGGGATTCTTGCTGTGGTATTTGAATATTTGGGACCTGATATTTTAGGTTATTGCCCTCGATATTCAGTGAAATTTAAAAAGTTTTATGAAAACCCTTTTTCAGGCTAAACTCATTTGTACTGTATTAAATTTAAAAAATTTATTGAGTTTAAGGAGAAGCAGTGCTTCATTAAAAAAACATCTTTAGGGCTGGAGGTACAGCTCAGTGGCAGAACCCTGGCTTAGCACCTGTGAGGCCCTGGATTTCATCCCCAGCACTGCTAAAACAAACAAACAAACAACTAAAATAAATTTAAAAAGTCCTTAAAAGCTGCACAGTACAACTTAAGGAAATGAGGTTGACTCCTGGTGTGGGCCAGGTAATAGTTGTGCCATATATCTCTGGCTCTCAGTTTGCGCGTTGGAACAGTGGTGATGAAAATAATGTGTACTTCTTACGGTTATTATGAAAATTAAATGGTGATACATATAAGGGACATTTGGCATGTAGTAAACCCTCAATAAATGTCAGCTCATGTTGTTATCAGATGACTCCATGCACTGTAAATACACATTGCAAAGTTTTATAGTGCTGTTTAGTAGACATTTCAGTGCAAATTAATAAAACAAATGGTCTTTATAGACAAATTTCAAGGTTTCATATTGATTCCATCTAAAGGACTAAATATAAAATATGCAGAGTAATTCAAATCACTGATGGAATTAGTTCAGTGCTCTCATAGTCCATTCATGCTACTGTAACAAAATGCCATTGACTTGGTGGCTTATAAACAAAAGAATTTTTCACAGTTTTGGAGGCTGTGCCTCCAAGATAAGGTGTTGGCAGATTCAGTATCTGACAAAGGACTGCTCTTCTGTTCTTAAAGGGCTCTTTCTCACTGTGTCCTAACCTGGTAAAGGAGGTGGAGAAGCTCCCTGAGGCCCCCTGTGTAAGGTTACTCATCCTGTTTTGAGTGCTTTGCCCTCCTTCCTGATCATCTTGGAAAGGCCCTTGCATCTTCAAACTGTACCTAGGCTTCAGCACATCGATTTTGAAGGAGAATAAATGTTCAGACCCTAACAAGGAGAAATTAATCTTTAGGGAGTAGTTGTTTCTTTCTTGTGCACATGTGCACACACACGCGCGCGCGCGCGCACACACACACACACACACACACACACACACACTTTTTGATGGTTGGTGATATGGGAGAATCACACCCAGGCCTTCTTGAATACTAAGCTCATACTACCTCTGAGCATCTGTTTTGCATTTCTTGCTAACAGGCCTGGCTACCAGATAACAAGTTTGTTGGGCAAGTTATACTTTAACTTTACTTAATAAAACGTGAGAATTATGAGGCTGTTCATGAGGATATTTTTAAAAAGAAGCATTATCAGATTCTTTCTCATTTTAGATAGTGGTTTTATCAGTATTTGTCTTATGGGGAGAAATAGCAATAAAACAACTTTAAGGACATTTTGAATTAGCACGAGTGACTTTAAGTCCCTTATAAGTTTTATAAAATCACTTATTCTACAGAGTATTGTCTTTTAAAACTGGAATGTATCAAACTGTACACTAAGATTTTTCAAGGGACACAACAGCGTAGATGGCTTTAAGGGAACCAGTTCCTCCTCTGCGTGAGCCCTTGTTTATGTATTTTACATTTTCTTTTTCCGACTTCTCTTGTACATTACTCCTTGCCATTTTGAATTTGCTATTATGCATTGATCCCAGGTGTAAAAATCTCCAGGATACCAACTGGGAAAAAAAAAATAGTATTGTTCCTGAGAGTTCATTGCACCTAAAGTCATTTTCCAAAAGAGGGGTGTGGGATGAATATATTAAAAATTCTTGGTAGCAAAATGTTATACCTGTCTATGTTTTGTCACATTTATCTAAGAATTAAGAAGTGAGATACTTATGACAATGATAAATGTTAACTTTTCTTAAAGGTGCTTCATCATTCATTTGGGGTAGAGGGGAGGCTTGTATCTCATACCTGGATATATTGTCTTAGAAGTAGTTTAAAGTTCTTTCAGATGCTTCAATTCTTTGAGACAGTGATACTGATATATTTATTTGAATTTAAGAATGAAGTCAGGCTTTCTGACAAGTTAAGTTTTATCTTGTTGTTTATTTTGTCAGTGAAGATTGGCTTTGTCAATTAAACTATATGCGACACATTTTTAATAAATTAAGTGAGCTAAATCTGAAATTTATTCAGTCATTATTTGGTTAGATATAGATAAGTCGTGTTTACAGTCCCCAATAATACATCTCCCAAAATATAGCCTTTGAAACTATTTATTTAAAACATTGTTGATAATAATATAAAAATGTGCAAGGAAGTACGTAACTTTCACCATTCCTGTAGGGTATACAGAAGCCCAAATTTTTGAAGAAAAGCTGTAGAAGACTATTGTGAAAGTTATTTTTAAAATTTATTATGTGTGAATATATACATATATATGTGTGTGTAAGTATAATTTAAGCTAGAAAAGAGGGAAAAATTTGACTTATATCACTTCAGTTTCACAATAGGTTGTGCTTCCCATTGTAATTTTGACAACTGTGTATCTTGTGTTTTAAAAACTATTTCTAGCTGGAGATTTAGCACGGTGGTTTTATAGTGCTTGCCTTGCAAGCACAAGCTCCTGTGTTCGATCCCTAGCTGGGGGAAAAAATTTTTTTTCTGTTTGGCACTGCTGTTACATAACCTTGATATCAGAAATATATTATTACATCTTTTTGTTTTGCAGTCCATTGCTGATGGCTTTAAAGAGGCAGTCCGCTATGTACTTCCACGTCTTATGTTGGTGCCAGTATATCATTGTTGGCATTATTTTGAATTATTAAAGGTAAGGCAAAAGCTTCGTGGACCCAAAATATGTGCATTCATAAGGACTAAAACTAGTTTTTAACCTGATCATATTAATACTTAATATTTTTATTAAGTATTAATAAAAAAAAGAAAATATCTCACGATGAGTCAGGCTATCATAGTCAGTGTCTTAATCTTGGCTACAGACATGGCTGTAAAACCAGTCTTACAGTCATCCAAATGGGGAAAAAATACATTTCAACTATATAGTCAAACCGTGATTGTAAATGTTTGCAAGTGTGAAAGGCAACTATAAACTAATGATAGGACTACTAAAAAAAATGAACATTGTTTTAAAAAGTTTTAGAAATTGAAGTAAGCATCTGAAGCTGTTTGTGTGTTATTTGTATGAAGTTTGCAATCCTCTTTGTGAATTCTTTATGGATCGGTTTCTCACCATGCAGCTATATATAGAATTATTCTAGCTTTAATTTTAATATTATTGGTAATGATGTTAATATTACCACCAATAGAATAGATGGAAAAAGTCTAAACAGGCTATCTAAACCAACAATTTAGTATTCTGAAAGTATAACATAATCAAGCACTGGTTTGCTTTTAAAGAGCAATAAATAAGTTGGGAAAGAAAGTTTTACTGCGCAAGATATATTGAAATTATATTTGAAAAAGGACAGTAATCTGAAAGTAGGCAGAAGTGCTTAGTTGTTAGCTGGAATCAGTGGCAGTGGTGCAGGGAAATGATGTGGAGCGGTTGCCAGAAAATCTCTCCCTCTCACATGGCTGGTAATTAGTTTTGCCTTTTAAAGATCAAGGGAAAATACGTAAGCCAAAAACCTGTGTCTTATACTTTTTTATTATTAGCTGCTTTATTGCTTCAAAGAATGAATAAAAAAGAGAAACCACCCATATCCGTTTAATGAAACTATGATCTTGGAATAAATATAGACTATCTTCAGTTTTAATTCATGTACAGCAACCATTAGAGCAAATAGAAATTTGTAATGGAAAGATAAGCCACCATAAGATACTTAAAATGGCAAAAGATTTTAATGACACCACAAAAAAGTTTATCCAAAAAGTCAGTGAATGTGTATTCAAGCTCACTAGTAATCAAAGAAATACAAATTAAAACCACAAGCTACCATTACATACACACCAGATAACAAAAGTTAAAAAGTGAAAATAGGCATAAAGAACAACGTGAACTCTCATGTCATTCTAGTAATATTATAAATTGTACAACCAATTTTGGAAAACTGCTGGGTATTACCTGTTAAATTTGAAGGTATGCACACTCTGTGATCAAGCAATTCCACTACTCAGTATAGAGAAATCAAATGCAGGTATGTGTGTACCAAGAGACATGTACAAGAATGTCTATAGTAGCAAGTGTCACCAATAACAGCAAAATATTGCCAACCAAAACAGGTTTATTAAGAACAATGGAAGAAAGTTAAGTAGAATATACAATATCTGTAAAGCTTGAGAGATGATAATGCTGTACTCCTTTGTATGTATGTGGCACATTTTGTTTATCCAGTCATCTTTTTTTTTTTTTTAAATTCAGTTATCTCTTGATAGACACTTGAGTTCCTTCTTTTGACTACCTGGGATATCTCGTTTCCCTAAGGATTAATGATGTCCAGCATTTTTTCATGTGCTCACTGGCCATTTGTATGTATTCTTTAGAAAAAGTATCTATTTAAGTCCTTTGCCCATGTAAAAATGGAGGTTTTGTTGATTACTAGTAGGGGTTCTTTAGATATTCTGGATATGATATGTACCTCATCAGATATTTGATTTGCAAATATTTTTTCCCTTTCTGTAGGTTCCATTTTTGTGATAATTGTTTTGGCTCAGTACTCATCCAAAATAAGTTCCATTTCATGGTAAGCTTACTTTGGCATGAGAGTCAAAAGGAAGAAGGCTGGGTCATTGTGACTCAAGTGTACTGTATTCCTCTTGGAATAGAAAACACAATCATGGAGCAGTTTTAAGCCACTGTTTTAATTTAAAGTCTCTATGTCAGTGATAGACCAAGGACAGATTTTTTTGTAAACTTAGCATTTAAATATTATTTCAGCTTTACTTCCCCAAATCAGATTCATGATATAAAGCAAGATGGAAAAATCAACTACATAGTGAGAAATTACATGATACCATATACAGTTTGCCTAAAATTAACTTTTTAGATTACTGTCATATTTTCATTTTATAATATTTTTGTCTTTGTTCTCTTAAAGTTCAAGAACCCCCCTGGGTTGGTAACAAACCAGGTTTTACATTTTTTCCTCAGATGAATTTTAGATAAAACTTTTACAAACCACATTTCTTTTTAAAATTTTTATTAGTATATGTTTGCAGTACATAATGATTGCATTCATTGTGGGGAATTGGTACAGGTACATAACACATCTCAATTCTTTTTTCTGCCTTCTCTTCCTCCTCCTCTTGCTTTTCTTTCTTTTTTTTAGGTGCTGGGGAATTGAACTCAGGGCCTTGTGCTTGGCAGCCAGGTGTTCTAACCACTGAGCTAAATCCCCAACCCTTTGCTTTTCTTTTTTTAAATATAAATTTTAGATTTTTTTGTTAATATATACTTTAGTCTTTATGCGAGAGGAAAAAGAAAAACATTTACCTCCCAATTTATAAATAACCTCATGATACAATTTTTTTGTATTCAAAGATAAAAAATCTATGTCTGTTCTTTATTAGTAAGGACATAGCTACTTTCTCATTTCAGAATGAACTTACTCAAAGTCAAGCAACTTTCTCTTACTCTACTAACTCCATGGACATTTCCTGGAAATTTAGTTAATGGACAAAATAGAAATTCTCCTTTCTCTCAAGAAGTCTTAATTTTGCTTAAAGCTTAACAGGAAGACATTAACTTGAATGAGATTCATTGGAAGATAGGTCAATGTTTCGATGTCAAACAATATGAACCTGAGTTTCTTTAAATAGTACTACTTTTACCTTTTACTTTGAAAACCAGAAAAGTTATAAAAATAGTACAATGAGCTCCTTTCACCTAGATTCACCAGTGTCAACATTAAACATTTGCTCTGTCCTTTTGTGTGCTTGTATATATTATGTTTAAATATATTCTTAACATCAAAGCTTGAGATACTATTGAAAGAAATATCCCAATCCTTAAAAAAGCTATATGAGTGTTATTTTACTGCATGTTTACTCTTTCAGTGCTGACACATCGTTCAAGGACATACTGAAGAAAAATAATATGTGTATTTTTTTAAAGGGCATTTTAAAAAAGGATCATAGGTTTAGGTTTGAATTTTTCACAAAATTACTCATTCTACTTTTCTCAGAATCTGGAAAGAAGTTTATTATTACCCCTCCCAATTGCTGATATATTATCTCACATGTAGACTGAACTTCCAGTTCAGTGAAGTAGAGATGAATTCCTGATTTGTTATAATTTCCCTTGCTTCAGACACACAGATATCCATAGTAGACGTAGCTTGATAAATATTTCAGTGACATCTCAGAGAGTTAAGAAAAAACTTATATGAGGTATAAAATCTTAGATAAGATACATTTGTAGACAACTGAGGAGAATAATGATTGTCACATAAGCAAAGAATATATTCTTCAGTCAGGTTTATAAGACACTACAAACTAATGAACTGTCACTTCCATTTTGTTACTTTGAATCATCTATTGCAAGGTGTTTTTTTCTCTGACCTCTTTTCCGAAGTATATTCCATTTCATTAAACTGTAATTGTCCAGTTTGTTTTTAAACATAGAAGAAATCTGTTTCAACTTGTCACCAGATTTAGGCATAGACCAATATTTTGCATAGTTGGGTCTGGTGTCATTGTAGAGAGACAGTAACAACTCAAAAATATTCATTGCTAACATTATAAGTGTATGTGAAGTCGTTTATTTTGATTACTTCTGAATTTACTTTTGGGTACTTAACCACATGCGGTTATTACACTAAAATGAGTAAGACATATCCCATCTTTGAGGAGTTTAAAATTTAGTGAAGAAGATGCACATCAAACAGCTAATTATACTGATGCTGGCAAAAAAATAAAAAGTAAAATAAAGGGGGTGAAGGAGAAGGGGAAAAAGAAAGAATTGAGATGTGTTATATACGTGTACCAATTCTCCACAGTGAATGTTATCATTATGTACTGCAGACATGTACGAATAAAAAAAAATTCAAAGAAACATACTAATCTTCAAAAAACAAATAATTACAGTGTAAGTGCCTAATACAAGTCGTACCATGATATCACTGAGGTAGGAGTAACTAGCTTTGCCTTTGGGAAGCCAATACAAATTCATATGGGTGTTGAGTGTGTAAAGGTTTATCTTAGTGTATGTGTGTGAGAGAGAGAGATTACTGTATTTATTTGAGGGGATCATGAAAGACAAATGCTGAGGAACTGTATGAGTTAAAAGAGACAATAGAAACATTTCAAGTTCAACATTTCAACAGATCATATGTTAGGGGAAAATTACCCTAAAGGATATTATTGGGACAGTTGATAACACTGTAGATTAAAGAACTTTATCAGTGTTTAATTTCCTGAAGTTGATATACTGTGATTCTATAAAAGAATATTCTTATTCAAAGATTACCACTGAGGGAGAGAGGTGGTGGGGTTGAGGAAGGGAATAAAAAAGAATCAAGATATTTTATATACATATACCTACTCCCTAAAATGTAAACTTCAGGTATTGCAACATATAATAATAAAATGAGGAAATAAAATTATCACTGGAATATTAAAGGAGCAAAAGGAAATGATACTGTTTGAAATGTAACTTGGGGTCTGGAGATTTAGCTCAGTGGTTAGAGTGCTTGCAACACGTTTGACTTTTCTTCATATTTCAAACATAATCTGAAAACCGTTCAGCAGTGATTCTCCTTTCTCTGCAAGAAACCGAATGGATAGTATCACAGAGTGCTGCTCTTAAATAATCCAGGGAGAAAGTGGTGTGCCCACATTGGCATGCAGAGTAATAAAGCATGTGGCAAAATGTAAACATTAGTGACTGGGCTGGGCATGCCTGTAATTCCGGTACTCTGAGAGGCTGAGGCGAGAGGATTGCAAGTTCCAGTCCACCCCAGGCAACTCGGTGACTTACTGAGACTGTGTCTCAAAAGAAAAAATAAGAAGGGTTGGGGATTGTAGTTCAGTGTGAAGGACCTGTGTTTAATCACCAGTACTGCCGCAGAGTTTCCAGGAGTCACTTGTGCTACTTTAGCAAGTATTCTATAAATTTTTTTAAATTTGAATGTGCACTTTTTATTCGTACTTTCTCTGGAACAAGTTAATTTTCTCTTCTCTCTGTTTCTATAGTATTTTATGTATTCTATGATAGCATTTATTGTATTATATTTCATTATCTGTTTAAATGTTCACATTCAAGACCAAAATATAGTATTGAAATCACATTCATATTAAAGTATACTTTTGTCTTTCTGAATAACATTGAGGTCTAGTATTTCTTTTTAGATTAATCATTCTTCAATAACAAAATATTTAACATTCCTATGAAAATATATGATATTGTTCATGTATACTTTTTTTCACTTTTAAAAAATTTTATTTTAGATATGGTACATTTAGTTTAGATGTGGTACATTTTAGATATACATAATGATAACATTTGTCTTACGGAATTTGTACCTGTGCATGGTATATCTTGCTGCTGCTTTTTTTCCCATTCGCCTCCCCTCCCTTCAAACCCCTCTTCTCCTCCTTATTTACGAAAGCTTTGTTTCCTTTTTTTTCCTTGTCCCTCCATTCCTTTCCTTCTCCCTCCTCCCAGATTTGCTATTACTTAATAAGAAAAAAACTTAAAGGGAAAAAGGCATCACAAGAAAGCATCATTTCTGGGTACTCTAGAGGGTAAATTTATCAGATAAGGTAAGGAGGGCAGAGGCTAAAATGTAGAAAGCACATGGAGCTCTGAAAGACCACAACTCATTTGCAGATACTCAGTACAGTGATTTCTGTGTTAGTGTAAAAAGTTTGGAATACCTTCTTCCAAATATCTGCAGAGAATTGGCTTGGGTATTAAGCTGATTTGTATTACTCCAGAAAATTTAAGAAATATTTAGCAAATTATTAGATTAAGATTATCTCAAATAGAGCCATTATTTTATATACTTCTATCACTGGGATATCTAGTTCTTTGAATCCTGAAATTTTTTTCTGCTTACGATATAAATTATCATATGGTTATTTAACAAGTTCATGATGATATAATTCATATGCCTCACTGCTGGACGGCTCTGAACTGCCTGTGGTACATGCATGTACCATCGGTGGCATGGGACAGTCCCATCGGGTGATACAAGCCGCCTGACGGAACGGTCATATGTATACCACTGGGCGTTCAGGCTGGTAGAAACACATTAAAAATGACATGTAAGGGTTTGTTTGAGCAGGTGTAATAAGTAAATAGTAGATATTTAGTATCTTCATACCCCTGAATTGAAAAGTAGTTTCCATTTTGTAGAATGGGGATAGTGATTAGTGATAATTTGCAAATTTTGACAAACAATAACAATAAAAACCTTTTAAAGTATACCTTTAGCATCCATCTTTATTAAGAAAATATTTTAGAATGAAGCTGAGAGTCTTTTTTTGTAAGGAAGAAAAAAACTTTAAAGAGCAAAATAAGTGATGCTAGTAATTTTCACCCTTAAGAGTCAGAATAAACAGGTACTCATCCTTCTGCAAACTCCCAGTTATATTTTGATTCTTTTCCTTTTATCTTTTCAATGTTTTATTTCTTAATCTAGAGGTTAAGGTATTACTTCTAATGATCTTCACTTCAATTACAGTATTTTCATTGCTAACTTTGATGGCAAAACTTCTACGCATAGCTTTTAAAAATCAGATGGCTCTGTGTTCCATATGGGGAATACTTTTTTTTTAAAAATTTTTAACCAAGAACATGTATTGGTGCATTGTACATATAATGATCACATTCATCACATTTATTTTGTACCTGTACATTGTGCATCTTGGTTCTCCCCCCTCTTCCCCACCCTATCCCTCCCCTCTGTTCCCTCCATCCCTATTTACAGTGAGTTTATTCACATTTCTCCATATTTCCCTTTCTTCAAATGGGGAATACTTTTTAGGACATAAATGAAAGATCATGAACAAGGTTTTCAAATAGTAACAGGTTCCTTCTAAGAAAGGGAAACCATTGCTGAATGCTTTTGAAATAATTCTTGTAATAAGGAAAAGTTTAATTTATCATAAAATTTCTTGTAAGTTAAAGATCTTAAGTGTTTTTAAAAATTTTATGAAAGTGATAGTTTTTCCATATTTGTCCTTGTGTAAATATACATTCATGTTTCTGTAATTTCTTTTTTTTTTTAATGGGCGCCTCTAACCACTGAGCTAAATCCCTAACCCTGTAATTTCTGTATAATATCTCTATAACACTCCACTTTGAATTCTTGAGGATGGTTGAAAATAGGAGCATAATCCAATCTGAATTATATATTAGAAGATAAGTTTTCTTCCTGAAGTGATACAGCAGAGAAATTTTTAACAAATGAAATAAAGCCGGACTTTTGAGAATTAATAAATCATTTTTTAAATCTTATTTCTAAGGATTAATAAGATAGAATATTTTTGTGGCTTCTTGATACTTACTAGAATGGTTGAGTTTTTATGTTGTAAAAAGTGAAATCCTTTGTAGACTGTTTGCAGAATAATTTATAATGTAATGAAGTATTAAAGTTTGTATCCCTGATTATGTTGTATAACAGAGATAACGTAGGCTTTTTGAAATTTCTGAAACTTAAGTATTTAAGCAGTAGAGAATATGAAATAATTTATAGCAGTTTGTCTTATGTTCTCTGTACATAGTTGCTAATAAATAAAAGTAACTTGTAAGTTTCATGTTTTAGATATTTTTGAAAAGTTTTGTATATCTGGAAACTGTCCAAGTGATTCTCACAGTAACTTGTTTCTTTACTGATTTCTGTGTGAACATTATGTTATATTTGTATTGTATTTATAGAAAGAAGGTTGTTTTGAGGGTTCAAGGAGGTATATGTAATTACATAAAATTATAGTGGTTTTTATTAATTATAGTGGTTTTCTATTAATAAAAACCACTTAGTGGTTTTATTCTAAGCTTTAAAATTTTAAATTTTTAAAGCTTATAATATTTGTTGCTGCCTTTTGTAATTACAAGAAAATTGAGAGAAGACTCAGTGCAATTTTAATTTCTTTTGTTTTCCTTAGCAATTGAAAGCATGTAGTGAAGAGCAAGAAGACAGAGAATGTTTGAATCAAGCTATCACTGCTCTCATGAATCTCCAAGGTAGCATGGACAGGATTTACAAGCAGCATTCTCCTCGACGCCGGCCGGGGTAATTGATTGTTGAGAATCTGAATGCTTCTGTAGACTTCGTTGTGCCTGGTGCTTGCATTCTTGGGAAGTGTGATGGATATTGAGAGTTGCATTTTTAGTCTTAAGATTAACATAGCCGAAATTAATCAGACACTCATGAGTACACATCGAATTGTTTCTCTGATATGAGTAACCATAAGGGGAAATAAGGACAAAGAGGTGTAATAGATATTATATAAAGTGAGGATAATAGTCAAAATAGAGGAGAACTAGAAAGGAGGAAGGGGGAAAAGAAAGAAGGGAAAAAGGAAAGAGGAAAGGGAAAAAAATGGGAAAATATAAATAAACCTGCTGTAAATAGGAAAGGGGGCAGCAGAAGGGAGGGGCGGGGAAGAGGGGGGAAAATCAAGATACATCATGTACAGGTACAAAATAACCATGATAAATGGGACCATTATGTATACAATGTACCAATACATGCTCTTGGTTAAAAAAAAGATAAACATGGCCATGTTTTTAAGAGATACTTAATATATCTAAAAATATGTTTAATTATTTTTTGTATAGTCTATGCAAGAAATTTAGGATTCTTTGTAGTTTTTATGACATTAGGAGTAAAATATGGAGCCTGTAGTACTTCTTTTTCACAATAATGAAATTAGAGCATAATACTGTTTAGTGACAAGGTTAGAAGAAAGTCAATATTGTATATAAAGTCTAGTATTTGGTTATTTTACTTCTTTTTAAAATTTGAATGCTGAGGATTAAACCCAGGGCCTCACCCGTAGTAAGCATGTGCTGTAACAATGACCTGCATCCCACAGCCCAATTTAATTGTTTTGTCACTTGATTTGAGGTAACTTATTAAAGCAATTAGGGTTGCCTAATCATTCAATAAGCTGAAATTATGTTGGTTTTTTTTTTTTTTAAGGGATCCTGTTTGCCTTTTTTATAATCGTCAACTAAGAAGCAAGCATCTGGCAATCAAAAAAATGAATGAAATTCAGAAAAACATAGATGGATGGGAAGGCAAAGATATTGGACAGTGTTGTAATGAATTCATAATGGAAGGACCATTGACAAGAATTGGTGCTAAACACGAACGGCACATTTTTCTCTTTGATGGCTTAATGATCAGCTGTAAACCTAATCATGGCCAGACTCGGCTTCCAGGTTACAGTAGTGCAGAATATAGATTAAAAGAAAAGTTTGTCATGAGAAAAATACAAATCTGTGATAGGGAAGATACTTGTGAGTGCAAACATGCCTTTGAATTAGTATCCAAAGATGAAAACAGCATAGTGTTTGCTGCTAAGTCTGCTGAAGAGAAAAACAATTGGATGGCAGCACTTATTTCTCTTCATTATCGTAGTACTCTAGATCGAATGCTAGATTCTGTATTATTGAAAGAAGAAAATGAGCAACCACTGAGATTACCAAGTCCAGAAGTGTATCGTTTTGTGGTAAAAGACTCTGAGGAAAACATTGTGTTTGAAGACAACTTGCAAAGTAGAAGCGGAATCCCCATTATTAAAGGAGGAACTGTGGTGAAATTAATTGAAAGGTTAACATATCATATGTATGCAGGTGTGTGAAATTCATTATAGTGTTTACCTAGGGTCTAGGACCCAAAAGCTTTTTAAGGATATTCAGAAATGTTTGGGGCTTGGAAAAAAAAATGAATTGACTCAATAAAAATACTGAGAAATCAAAAGAAATAACTAATTGTTTGTAAAATGTAATACTGTTAACTTCATTAGTTATTAAATAAGTGTTCCATGGTTTTTCTTTAAATGAGAAACCTAAAATACAAATAACGAACAAAATAAAAGATAATAGAAAATAGGGAGATCTTTTGCAGAAGGGAAACGGACCAAAAGATGATGGGAGGGGAGGAGAAAGGGATAAAAAATAGAATTAGAATGTGTTATGTACATGTACCAAATCCCCACAAGGCATGTAATCATATACTGCAAACATGTACTAATAAAAATTTTTTAAATAAGAAAATGTTCGTGAAATTTGCATATTCATGAATTTTAAATTTGCAAAACAGTCCTCATTTATCAAGAAATAGCACAACTGGCCTGAAAAGTCATAGTGTGCAAGGAGCCTAAGTAGAAAGAAGGAAAGAAAAATATGATAACTTTGAATTAAACTGATAAATTGAACATGAAATCTGTTTTTATGCTCTACTTTTTCAGATCCCAATTTTGTTCGTACTTTTCTTACTACATATCGTTCATTTTGTAAACCACAGGAATTGCTAAGCTTACTGATTGAACGGTGAGAAAATGTGTATTTTATGTTAACATTTTGTAAAAAGTTAACTGCTTTGTATGTTGCGAAGTTTTTCAGCTAGTTATTGAACGCAATTTATTTGGTGTTACATTAGCAATGTTACTGTTTTTGCTGAAGAGTGCTCACTGAATTCCTATTTGTAACAAGAGTTATTTTTAACTTTTTACCAGTATTTCAAATAGTAACTGTAAGGACCAATTTAAAAGATAAATTTTAGTGAAATTTGTTTTGTTCCTTAAAAGAACTTTACTTTTGTCTTTTAAAACAAACTTGTTTTGGAAAACTTTAAAATGTATGTAAGAGTAGACAGAAGAATATAACAAACTCATTTACCTATCACCTGGTTTTAATGATCATCAATTCATGTTTCATCTGTTGCCCTGCAAATTTAAACATCTTACCCCCAGAATTATTTTGAAGTAGATTTCAGATAACATATTTTATCTGTAAATGTCTATATGTATCTCTAAAAGATAGATTCTAATTTTTAAAAATCATATATCACTATTAAGCCAAAAATTTTCACAATCCCTTTAATTATAATATTTATTTCTTTGTGTATTTGCTATGATACTGGGTAATTGGGCCCAGGGCTTCATACATGCTAGGCAAGTGCTGTACCACTGAGCTACTTTTCCAGCCCTTTTAAAATTTTGTTTTCAGACAAAAAATGATTTTTGTTTTACATTTAAGAGCTTAAACTACCATTGTGTCTTAACCTATGCTTCTATGTTGTTATGAAACTAAATTCACTAGATTAAGTCTGTATAATGTATTATGAAGATCTACTTATATTTCTTTGTTTAAAATGAGAAAAATGCACTTGTTAGACTAATATTTTAGCTCTATTTCCTATATTTGGGGTAAAGTTTTTGTTTTTCGAACTTTATATTACTTGCTTAGGTATGTTTTTTAAATACTAATAAAACTCATCTTAGGCCTCCTTTTTTGAATTCAGTCATTTAAGGAAATTTATTAGCCTTCATTTTAATAATATAAATATTAAGGATGGATTGTTAGATAAGCTTTTTTTTTTTTTTTTTTTGCCTGGGCTGGGTTTGAATTTGGAATCCTCCTTTATCCCCCAGGGTGCTAGGATTACAGGTGTGTACCCTACACCTATTCTTGTCTCATGTTCTTTTAGAGAATTTTATACTCCTTGTAGATTCTTTTCTTGGATCTTTTCTGTGAATCTATTCCATGTTGATGAGTGGTAGCTATATGTTTTTTGGTAAAAGTAAAAATATAAAGCCTTAGTACCATGTAGGCAAAGGGCAATTTTTTGTAATATGCAGTACCTTAAGAGAAGTTTAACAGTAATTGCACTTTCTACAAAGTGATAGGAAAGAGAATTGCTTAGTCAAAATATTTTTCCTGTTGTATTTTAAATCTTTTTCATTTGTACGTGAACAAATTTCTCTCCTTTTGATTTTCTTCTTAGATTTGAAATCCCAGAGCCAGAGCCTACTGAAGCAGACAAATTGGCAATAGAGAAAGGGGAGCAGCCAATCAGTGTGGACCTGAAAAGATTTCGCAAGGAATATGTTCAACCAGTACAACTTAGGTTTGACCTGAATATTACATTTGTATTGTGCTATTCAATTTTCAGTAATTACCACATATAATGTAGTTTTAGAGAAGTAACAGTGCTCCCAGCTACATATCTTTCAGTGAAAACTTTAACATGTCATTCTTTGTATAAGATATTATGTACCCAGCAGGAATAAAGAAAAAATTTTTCTCTTTTAGCTGTGCATTTATACTGATAATATACTCAAATTAAGTCTGTTGATATGAGGCATATATTTTTGAGTTTGCTGTGTAGTGCAGGAAATAAGATCTTAGACTCAGTCATGTAAATTCTTTAAGCATTTTCTGTGTTCTGAGTTCTATACTTGTATACTTTACTTATGTTGAAACAAAAATAACATAGCCTGTGTGATTTTACAGCACCATGATAACCATGATTTTATTGAGAAAAAGGGACACAGGGGACGGTTATATAGTATTCTTTGAGTGTTAAAGTGGTTTACAAAAATACATGCCTGTAGGGGTTGGGGATTTAGCTTAGTGATAGAGTGCTTGCCTAGCAAGGACAAGGCCCTGAGTTTGATGCCCAGCATCCCCCCCCCAAATACATGCCTATAAAGTTTTAGGAATAGCTAAGATTAGATTATAATAGTTAGGGAAGACATCTTGAAAGAGGGAAAATCCAAGATTGTCCCTAATGCATATTTAGAATAGGCAGAAAGGCAATTATAAAGAAGTAAGGGTCAGGGGAAATAATACAAATAAAAGGCAAAAAGACAGAATCGAGAATGATGTACAGAGGAAAAATGTAAGGAAATTGACCTTGGAGGAGTGAAGATACTACATTGCAAATAGTGGTGGATGAGATTGATACGTGGATTGGGGTGGAATTATGACATTTTTAAATATAGTTCAAAACTCAGAAATTTTCCAGGGAATACCCTTAAAACCTCTGCCTAAATCTGCTGTTAACATTTTTCTATACTTGTTTTTATCACATATATGTTCATTTGTCATTCTTTTGTTAATCCATTAATTACCTATTTTTTGATATATTTGAAAGTACACTTCTGAAATACTTCCAACTTGTATATTATTAACGGTTCAGCATTTATCATTTGTTCTAAAATTTGCATACAGTAAAATACATCTTAACTGTGTACTTTGGTTGAATTTTAACAAATTGTATACATGTCAAATCTGTATAAGCCAAACTCCAAGATATAGAATATTAATACAATGTTACCATACCCTAGAAAGTTCCCTCTTGCTTCTTGTAATCAGTTTTTCCCCTACTGCCCAAATGGTCTTTTCTGGATTGTTCTGCTTTGAGGATTGAACTCAGTGCCTTGCTGAAGCCCACTGAGCTATGCCTCAGTCCTTTTTATTTTATTCTGAGACAGGGTCTACACTGCATTGCATGGGTGGCCTTGAATTTGTGATCCTTGCGCCTCAGCCTCCCGGATAGCTGGGGTTTACTGGCGTGCACTACCACGGCTGGCCCAGTCTCAATTTTAAGATTTTACTGTGTAGACTAGTTTTACCTGTTGTAGAATTGCATATAAACAGATTGTTACTTTCTGACTTCTTTCATGCATTGTACTTTCGAGATCCATCCACGTTTCTTGTATCAGTAGTTTTCTCTTTTATTACTGAAGTAGTGTTTCATTGCATTGTTTTTCCCATTGAAGGATGCCTAGACATTTTCTAGTCTTTAGTGTAAATAAAGTTGCTGTAAATTTCTTACAAGTCTTAATTGTAACTGTTTTTCACTTATCTTGGGTAAATAACTCAGAGTGGAATGGCTAGGTCAAATTTTTCTCTAAACATCAGACCGACAGTGTATGAGAGTTTCAGTTGCTCCTTACCCTCACCGTGTTTACCATGGTGAGTTTCTGTACCTCCACCATACTGCTGGCTGTAGAGTGGTATCTCACTGTGGTTTAAATTTGTATTTCTCCGATATTAAGAACTTACTGTCTCTTATTGGCTAGTCATACTTATGTTGTGAAAAATCATTTGAATCTTGTTTATTATTTGTTGAGTTGTTTTTATTTCTGAGTCATAGGAGTGTATTGAGTAAGATTTGAGGTACTCCTTTGTCAGAAAAATGTTTTGTATTTTTTTCCAGGCTGTGGCTTGCATAGCTGAAGTTTTAAATTTTGGTGAATTCTAATGATAATGTTTTTTCTTTTGTATGGTAATAATTATAAAATTACATTGATACTTTAGAAACTGGAAAAGGGAGAAATGGCAGCAGAGCTGTAAGGTCTTGATGCATTCTGTAAGCCCTAGAAGCTAACTTGGAAATGGTCATTTGTTAAAGTAATGAAAAGAAAATGCTAATGTAACTAATTTATACAATCATTATGTCTCGATGTTTGTATAGGTGATTAAATCTATTCACTTGTAAGCTTCTAAGGACTATTTTTATGATTCTACAAAACTGAATAGCTCTTTGTCAAAAATAATATTTTTAGTTTTGTTAGGTAGTGTACACCTGTAACCCCAGGGTGCAAGAGGCTGAGGCAGGAAGATCAGAAGTCCAAGTCAGCCCAGGCAGTTTAGCAACTTAGTTGAGATCCTGTCTCAAAATAAAAAAGGACCGGAGATAGAGCTTAGTGCGAAGGCCCTGGGTTCGATCCCCAGTGCCACATGAAAAAAAAAAATACCGTCTTTGGAAATAAGACATTATGGGTGTATTTGTGAATTATATACTTGAATTTTAGAATCAGATACATTAAATCTTAGCTTTCTATTTTCTGTGAAAAATATGCCAAAATTTATATTTTAAAAAATGCGTTTTCAGTTTCAGAACTTTAAAAATAGATTTTGTACTTATTTTCCACATATAAATAAAGGTACTTTTCTCTAACATAAATAAGTAATTAAGACAGAAACCGCAGTTTTGGTACTTACAAGTATTTTAAAGCCTAGTTTACAAAGTAATTCACAATCTGGAGAATGGCTTTCTTTGTATTGAAGAGAGGTATTTAAGATATTAATTAAATACAGATTAGTGACTCTGCAAGTATTACATTGGTTCTTACACATAATATTATCACCATGGCACTAGAGAAGTATACTTGAGTGCTTATGTTTCATTAAAATGTGTTTCTTTCCATTTTATTAGGGTCTTAAATGTATTTCGGCACTGGGTTGAACACCATTTTTATGACTTTGAAAGAGATTTGGAATTGCTTGAAAGACTAGAATCCTTCATTTCAAGTGTAAGAGGTATATTATTTAAAGATTAAATTAAATCTTATGTTGCACACGTTTACTTTCGAGATTGTGTCACTTTTAATTAAGCTAAATGTTTTTGTTTTTAGAAAGCTGAAATGACATTTGGAATGATTTTTATAGTCTCTAAAAAGCTCACATATGTTTACAGCCATCTGAAGCCTCAAGACCTTGGCTTTTCAAGTTTTTGTATATTTGTTAGCAGTGCTGGGGATCAAACCCAGGACCTGACATGTACTAGGCAAGTTCCTTACAACTGTTCAGTACCCTCAGGCCCTTTTTCAAGTTTTTTTTTTTTCCCTTTTGGTACTGGGGATTGAACTCAGGGCTTCATGCTTGCTAGGCAAGCACTCTGACCACTGAGCTGAATTCCCAACCCCCTTTTCAAATTTTTGAAGATAGCATTTCTTTTAAAGAAGTCAAAAGTCTTCTTTAATAAATTTTAAACTGTTTAATTTTATCTTACCTTAAAGTTGCCATTCCTTCGATAAATAAAAATATGTGTAGTTTTATGTTTTTATTCTTCTTGTTCTTTAATTTTGAATGATTAACAACTTTTTTTATATTAACTTCCCCTGGAAAGTAGGTATTTCCTACTTCAAATTTTGAGATCATGGCTAATGAAATGAAACTCTAGGCTATGAACATTTCAAGAAGCATATGTGTGATCAGATGTATATTGAATTAGGAACATTGATGTTTTACCTAAGAGGACGAGACAGAATAATATAACAAGACTTAGTTTACTTCATGTACTTTTTTTGTTTTTTTTTTTACTTTTTGTTCTTTAAGGAGAATTTAATTTAGAGAATGTGATTCCTTTCTTTCAACTTCAAGATGTTTAAGATCTTTATCATGTATATTTTACAAATGTTCATAATACTAAATTAAATTATATTCCTAATGAGAATATTAGATTATTTATAATCTAAGAAGCTTCTAAAATACATGCACACATATTAAAACAAATCAAGTAAATGGTTATGTTAATGTCTACAGTCCTTTCCTATACAAGGTATATCTTAAGGTAACCAAATAGTTGATGAGGGAAGGTTCATTTTTTTATAGACGTATTCAAGTAGTAATTAAAGAAGGGACGATAAATGATACCATCATTCCTTAATTCTGATAAAATAAGGGATCTAGGGAATTATGAGCAGGTGATTAACATCACAAAAAGGAAGATAACCAGACATTATATGCCTCCTGTTAGAAATATTCTTGGCAAGTATTCATGTGAAAACATTGATCCTGAATTAGTCAAGTCTCTGTCTCTGGTTTTCAGAAAATAGAGGATATAGAGAAACATGAAAAACAGAGAAAAGGTGGACGTGGTGGTAAACGCCTGTGTTCCCAGCACTTGGGAGGCTGAGTCAGGAGGATCACCACAAGTTTGAGGCCAGCCTGGGCTACACAATGAGTTCAAGGCCAGCCTGAGCTATATATTGAGACCTCATCTCAAAAGAACCAAAAAAAAAAAAAAAACACCAATCCCCCACCACAGAGGTTGAATTGGCAAAATACAGAGTTGGAAAACACCACAGGACAAATAATTCAGTTTCTTCAACAAGTAAATTGCAAGCAAAAATTAGCAATAAAAGGGGAACCCATAGATTAAAGGCTTTAGATGTGAGATGCATTGACTGAATGTAATATGTAACTCTTGTTTGTGTCCTTTTTAAAACAAACCAACTGTAAGAAACATTTAACAGACAGAAGTTTGAAGGCTAACAAAACATTTGGTGATACTAAGATTTCAGTTTTTACATGTGATAATGATACTGTGATTATGTTAAAGAATCTTCCAGAGACACATGCTTATAGATGAATAAAGTGCTATGATATCTTGCGTTTGTTTCAAGAATAACCTGCAGAGTCAGTAGGAAGGGCATAAACGTGGTTAGATGGACCCAGTGCTGGCCATGAGTTGGTCATTTGTTGAAACCAGGTAAAAGTTAAAGAGTGTGTGAAGCTTCACCATCATGTCTGTCAAGCAAGACAGCACTGTCTGTGTTCCCTCCCCAGGGAAAGCCATGAAGAAATGGGTGGAGTCGATTGCTAAGGTCATCAAGAGGAAGAAGCAGACGCAGGCAAATGGAGTCAGCCACAACATCACCTTCGAAAGCCCACCGCCACCCATTGAGTGGCACATCACTAGGCCGGGGCAGCTTGAAACGCTGGAGCTAATGACGCTCCATCCCATAGAAATTGCACGTCAGCTCACACTTTTGGAATCTGATCTCTACAGGTAAAGAACCTTGACCATCGCTCTTGCCTGTTTTCAAAACATTTTGCAAACTATTCATGAATCCTTAAAACTACCTCATCTGTTTTCCTGGGCTTGGAGGAAAGCTCATAGCACAGCATTTACCACGGTCTGTCCTGCAGGTAAGTCTTTAACATGTTGCTACCTTTAGGCCTAGAGTAGGGGCCAGTGACCCTCACAAAAGGAGCGATGAGAAGACACACCACTCAAGTGGTCCCCTCTCCTACCCCTAACCCTTTCTTAGAGTTACTGTAGTTGACAGTTACAGTGTGGTATTTGTGATAGATAGGAATGAAGGGACTTGTTATTTGAGGTAACAAATCACATAGTATTGAATCAAGTTTTTCCTCATAGAATGCCTGTTGTGTGAGTGGTCATCAGAAAAAAAACAAGCCACTTATTCCACATGGGCCTGTGTTTAGGACAGAGCAATACCTCTGTTAGTGATGTGTATTGTGGAAAAAGGGCAGTATACACAAAACATTGGCACTGTTTGTAGAGTACATTGCTGATGAAATAGTAGAGCTACTTAAGAAAATCTTATGAATAGCTAAGACTATAGGATATTGACAGTGCTCTTGCTCATTTTTTGAAATTATGTCATTCTGACTCATAGTATATAATGATTTAATGTGCTTTTCTGTTTGATTTTTCATTTGCTATTTCAAGCATCCAGACAAATGTCGGAAATAATATAATGAATGCTAATGAACCACAAAAGAATTACAGATAAAAGTAAAAATTCTTGTAATTTTCCCCATTCTCACTGCACTGCTTTCCCCCAAGAAATGACTGCTACCCAGAATTTGATGTTTACTGTCTTCTGCTTGTTATAGATTTATATACATACATACTTATTCCTAAATAATGTATAATACTGTCTTGCACATTTTTTTTTTTTTTTGTGGTGCCGGGGATCGAACTCAGGCCCTTGTGCTTGCAAGGCAAGCACTCTAATCACTGAGCTAAATCCCCAGCCCAGTCTTGCACATTTTTGAACTGTGTACAATTTTGTATCATTCTGCAGCATGTTCTTTACTTAAATTATTTACTTAAATTGTTTTTGAGATTTGTTCAAATTGATGAATACAGTTCTGGTTTGCTTATTTTAGCCTCTGTCTAGTTATTCCATTGTATGACTATTTGTTTATCCATACTCTTGGTAATGAAGCTCTAGATTGTTTGGGATTTTTCACTTACAATTTGTAAACCAAAATTCTAGTGAATGTGCTCTTAAGACTTTGTGTAAGTGTTTATATAGAGAATATACCTAGGAGTAAAATGGCTAGGTCAGCTAGTATGAGTTTCTTCAGTACTGAGATATTGCTGAATTATTTTACAAAGTGGTTGTATATAGTTTCTACTTGCAAATCAGTATTGGAAAGTTCCTCTTCTGTCATATTTTTACTCATTTGGTATTACCAGATTTTGGTTCGTTTGATGTAGTAAAATGAGATTTCATTGTAGTTTTACATTCTTTTTCCTGAATAAGAGATATTTTTTCATGTTTGTGGCTATTTGGGTGTATTACTCTGTGAACTTGTTCATATGCGTGTCTGTTTTTCTTCTGGGTTGTCGTTTTCTTACTAAGTTCAAGGAGATCTTTAAATAATTTTGAGACTAACCTTTTGGAAGTTAAGTTGTACTGATTTTTTTATCTCACAGGAAAGTCCAACCTTCTGAACTTGTAGGGAGTGTGTGGACCAAAGAAGATAAAGAAATAAATTCTCCAAACTTATTAAAAATGATTCGTCATACCACAAATCTCACTCTGTGGTTTGAAAAGTAAGTTATTATTTACACCATGTTATTGCTTTTTAATAGTCACTGTATTATGTTTAACATAAAATTCTGACTCTAAAGACGTTTCTTGTTTTCTAAATGAGGTGAAGACACTTTTCTAAGCCACAAATTTGTTGTTGTTGTCGTTGTTACTAGATGCATTGTGGAAGCAGAAAATTTTGAAGAACGGGTAGCAGTACTAAGTAGAATTGTAGAAATTCTGCAAGTTTTTCAAGATTTGAATAATTTCAATGGTGTATTGGAGATAGTCAGTGCCGTAAATTCAGTGTCAGTGTACAGACTAGACCATACCTTTGAGGTAAGTTTTAGGTTTAACTATTTCATCCTTTTAGGGGAAGATATAATCAATGTAAAAGAGACTACTTCTACTACCTATGTTTTTAGTAAATCCTTTGTAAATTCACCATTTCCCCTTAAATACAGTGATATGAAGATACTAGAAAATATATCAGAAAATATTAGTAGTAAGCATAGAATATGAGAGTTGTGCCTCTGTTTAATATGCTTAACTGTCAAGTATATTAAACCTATGTTAGACCTGCATGATAAAGTTTCAAGTGGATTTTTTTCAATAGCATGCTGGTAGTCTCACATAAATAACAAAAGATTTAAAATATGAATATACAAATACCTTTTTAATCATAATATACAGTCAAGAAAGACATGGAAAGAACTCTTCCTTTAAACTTAAATTTATTTTTTCAATTATAAATTTTTTAAATTATAAATTTATAATTTTTAAAATTAAAAAGCGGGCTGGGGATTTTAGCTCAGTGGTTAAAGTGCTTGCCTTGCAAGCACAAGGACCCGAGTTCGATCCCCAGCACCAAAATAAAAAAAATAAAAAGCATTGTGCTTAGTATTTTAGAAAATTCAAGAGATACAGAAAGTATAGAAAGATGTCTTTTCGTTACAAAACTGAGACCATATTGTGTGTAGCTTTGTATGGCTTACGTAGTTTTCTTACAAATATTTTCCTGTTTTATTAGCTTGTCATCAAAAAAAAATTTTTAATTGGCTATGTGGTTTTCTGTTGTCTGGGGAAAGCCTAACTTATTCCATCACTCTGTTGTACAATGGTGAAGTTATTTTTGATTTTTTTCCTGTGGTAAATAATTTATTAGGAAAAACCATAAGAAATCTTCAAAATGACTCTAATATGATTCCATTTTTAGTAAATTTCTCAGTATTCCGGATAGTGTAGAAAGATACATACCCCTTATCTTTTTTTGGACTGGGGATTAAACCCAGGACTAGACACATGCTAGGCAAACAGTCTTTTCTACCACTGAGCTGCACCCCAACCCGCATATTTTTCTCTTAACATTGGTTTTTTCAGTAGGTTGTGATTAAAGGGGAGTGAAGGAAAAGCCACTTCTATACATGTATTTTACTATTTGGGTGTTTACATATTATTGACTTACATGAATGAACTTTATATACTAAAGATACTAATAATAGTCAGTTTAGAATAATGACTTCAATTCTATATATGAAAAACTTTGAGGTATTACATTCATTTTAGAAGTTAAGTGTTGAAGTCTTTTTTTTTTTTTTTTTTTTTTTTTAAGGCAGAGTCTTGCTATGTAGTCCAGACTTGAATGACACTATGTAGCCCAGACTGGCCTTGAACTCACCTTAGTCCTGCCTCAGCCTCATGAGTGCTGAGATTATAGGCATGTGCCACCATGCAGTGCTAGTTTTTTAAAAAAATAATGTGAAGTAGTATTTGTAAAATTATATACAAAGAATAAAAACAAAAGGGATTTAGCTCAGTGGTAGAGCACTTGCCCAGCAAGTGCAAGGCCCTGAGTTCAATCCCTAGTGCCAAAAAAAATTTTTTAAAAATCTGTATACTTGGCATCCAGTTTAAGAGCCCCTTTAATTCCATCCCCTTCCTTACCCCTTCAGAGCCAGTCACTATTATGAATATTATGCTTTCAGTTCTTTTTTTTTGCTGTAGTTTTACTGTTAGTAGCTCTATACATATTGTTTCATTTTGCTCCTCCCTCTCCCCTCCTCTCCTCTCCCTTCCCTGACACAAATATGTGAGATCCAAGCTGAGTGTGGTGGTGCACTCTTATAGTGCTGGGAGGCTGAAGCAGGAGGATTGAAAGTTCATGCCCAGCCTGGGCAATTAGCAGTTAGCAACACCCTGTAAAAAGGGCCAAGGTTGTAGCTCAGGGGGACTACCCTGCGTCAGTGCCCAGTACTGCAAAAATAATGAAAAAGAAATGCGTGATTTTTCCAATCTCGTGGTTTTGGTTTGTATTTTCCTGATTTCTAATGAGTTTGGATCTGTTTTCGAGCATTTATTGGTTCTCTGTATTTCTTCTTAGGGAAATCTTTGAACTTTTTCATATGGATTCATATGAATTGTCTTACATTCTGGATTCTAACACTTTGTCATTTAGTGCATGGTAGATAAACTTTTCTCATATTAAAGTTTCCTTTTTCACCTATTTTACAATAACTTTTTCATGAACAAGAATTCTTAATGTAGTCGATTTTACGTATTTTTTCCTTTGTTATTTATGCTTTTTGTTGTCAGCCTGAACAGGTCTCTTCATACTATCCTAATGTTTTGTCTTTCTCATTAAATCCTTGATTCATTTGATATGAGTTTTGAATATGGGGTGAGGTTGGAATCTCATTTGTTTTCACACAACTTATTGAAAGTCCATTCTTTTCCCCGTTGACTTGTAGGGCCAGCTGCGTCACAAATTGAGAGTCCAGCTTTATGGATCTGTTTCTGGTTTCTCTATTCCTTTTTTTAAATCTATCTGACTCTTCCTGTGGTATATATCTAAATTACTGTACATTTATATTAATTCTTAGGAATGGAGCAAGCCCCTACCAATCTTGTACTTTTTCAAAATGACTTAGTTTTGGCTCTTTGTTTTCCTATATAAGGTTCACAATCATTTCACACTTCATTTTTTTAAAACTTGGCGTTTTAATAGAAGTTGCATTGGATCTATAAATTGGTTAGTGGAGAACTGATAGTGTTACAGTTACTCGTCTTAGCAGTCATGAATATGGTATTACTTTCCATTTACTTACTCAATACAGTTGTATGGTTTCTTGACGGAGATCTCATACTTCTTTGTTAGAATTAATGTTAGAATCTTTTTATGTTATATTTCCTTTATTGATTTTAAAGACACATCTAGAGATGCAATTGATTTTTTTTTTTAATACTGCAGTGGTGCTGACTTTTCTCATTAACATTCTGTATTTAGACTTTTGGAGTTAATTCATTAGTAGTTATATTTTCTAAATAGTGGTTTTTTTTTGTTTTGTTTTTTACAATCCTTGTTTTATTTATCAATTCTTTATTTCTTTTTCATGTCCATGTTATCTAGGACTTCTGCATCATATTCACTAAAAGCTATGAGAAGACATCTTTGCTTTCTCCTTAACTTAAAGGAAATGCATTGAATGCTTTTTGCTGTGCAGGGGTGTGTGTGTGTGTGTGTGTGTGTGTGTGTGTGTGTGTGTGTGTGTGTGACTCTTTATGAGGTTATAAACTAGTTAACCTACCCATAGTGTGTGTGTGTGTGACTCTTTATGAGGTTATAAACTAGTTAACCTACCCATAGTCATCTTACCACAACCCTTCCCTTAGCCCCAAAAGACCTTTAGTGGAAAAATACTTGAATGCTGAGCAACTGTAATTCTCTTATCTACAGCTATAACATGAAACCCTGGCTAACTAAAATAATAATTAATAAGGTCCCATGAACAAAATTTTCTATTGCTTAATCTTCTAATTTGTATTAGGTTTTATATTTATGGATGTTAAAAAAGGAGAAATTGCTTTAGGCAAGTACCCAAAAGAATACCACTTATCTCTTAATTAAAATTTTTTGCAAAATTTTATACATTCTAAAGTCTACATCCATAAGTATGACTGGATTATAAAGAAGAATTATGATCAGTTTATGTTTTAACAGGCATTGCAGGAAAGAAAACGGAAAATTTTGGATGAAGCTGTGGAATTAAGTCAAGATCACTTTAAAAAATACCTTGTAAAACTAAAGTCAATCAATCCACCTTGTGTGCCTTTTTTCGGTAAGTTAGTAAATATGGATATTATATTTTGATGTTGAATATATTATAGCACAAAGAGGCCAGTCTTTAGAGGCAGATTGTCCTTATTTTGTACCAGTTTATCTATTTTTATTATTATTTATATTATAAATAAAATGCTCTATGTCCTTATCTATAAAATGAAGATTATAATAATTACGTCACAGAGTTGTAAGAATTAAAAATAATCAGTACTAATACAAAATCTTGCATAGAGTAAGCACTCATACAATTGTAACTGTTTTTATTCTGTGTCACATCTACAGTGTTTATTTTCTCTTTAATTTACTAAAGGCTTTTAAGTTACTTTTAAACTTACATTTAAAATATTATGTAATTATATTTTAGCAGAGTTTTATAAAGTGAACTATTCTTAAATACAATCACGCATTGCTTAATGATAGGGACACATTCTGAGAAATGCATCATTATGTGATTTTGTTGTTGTGCAAACATGCTAAGAGTACACTACAGCTGGGCGCGGTGGCTCATGCCTGAAATCTCAACACTCTGGAGACTGAGGCAGGAGAAGTGCAAGTTCAATCCCAGCCTGGGCAACTTAGCAACTTAGCGAGACCCTGTCTTTGAATTTTAAAAGGGCTGAGAATGTAGCTCGACTCAAAGACCTTGAGTTAAATCCCCAGTACAAAAAAAAAGTACACTTATGCAAACCAAGGTGGTACAGGTCAGTCAGTGTAGCTGCTGTGTTGTGTTTTGTTTTGTTGAGATGGGGTCTCACTGTGTTGCTCAGGCTGGTCTCAAATTCCTGGGTTTAAGTGATCCTCTTGGTTCAGTCTTCGGAGTAGCTGGACTGCTGACACATGACACGGCACCAGGCCTTCGGTATGGCCTCCTGATGCATTCAGCAGAGACAGTAAATATATGGTGTTCAAGCCTGCTGCTGGCTTAACACAGCATACATTTTTACAGTAAACCTTTTCTTCGTACACTCTGAAATAATGAATATAGTGAATGTCTTAGTTACTTTTAGTTACTTTTCTCATTGCCAAGACAAAATACCAAACACCCACAAGTTAAGGGAGGCAAGACGTATTTAGCTCACAGTGTATAGAGATTTCAGTCCAGACTGGTTACTCCAAGGCAGGATGGTATGGCAGAGGGGCGTCACAAAGGAGAAATAATTCCTGGCCAACAGCAAACAGCAGGCAACAAAGCAGCAAGCAACAAGTAGCAAGGGACAACAGCAGCCCTCTTTCTGTCACTTATATTCTATCCAGGCTAAGGTGGCACTCACACCCAGAGTAGGGCACCCTTAATCCTAGTATTGCACCATGAATCAATCCCAGTATCACATCCTTAATCCCAGCATCACACACTCTAGATCCAGCCACCTCCAAAAGGCCCCACCTGTGAGTGCATGAGGCTTTGGAGGCACATCTAGATACAAGCCATAACATTGAAGTAAATGCATAAAGAAGTAACAGTTGTTTGTTAATGTTTCAAGTGTTTTACACTGTTCATTATTGTTAGTGCTGTACTTTTATATGACTGGCAGCACAGGTTTGATTACTCCGGTATCATTACAAACGCACAAATAGAGTATTATGCTAACCTTACAACAGCTATGACATCACTAGGCAAGAAGAATTTTTCAGTTCAATGATAATTTTGTGAGAAAACTGTCATATATGTGGTCTGTCGTATATGTTACACTTTTTTTCCCCCAATACTAGGTATTGAGCCCATGGAAGGCTGGGCGACATCTTCGGCCCTTATTTCTTTTTCTTTTTTCACACAGAGTCTCACTAAATTGCCCATGCTGGCTTTGAATTTGCAATTCTGAGTAGCTAGGAGTATGGACCTGTACCACCAGGTGGATGTGCTATTCTTTTCTAAAATGGGCAGCAGCAATAAGTTGGTTTACACCAGCTGCAGCACACACACTTGAGTAATGTGTTGTGCACAGAGTTACAATACCTGCAACAGTTTTCAGCTCCATTGCAATCTTAGGTGGGGTGTTTTTGTTTTGTTTTGTTTCGATGCTGGGAATTGAACCCAGCGCCTTGTGCATGCTGAAAGCACATGCTGTACTGCTAAGCTACACTCCCAGACCCTCCATTTTTATCTTATGATATCACCATTATATATGCAACCCACTGTTTACCTCAACATCATTATGTGGCACATGATTGTGCCTTTGAAATTGAATGATTTATTTAAGTTTTTCAACGTTGGTGATAGATATATAGGCCAAATAATTCCTTGATGTATGGGGCTGGACCATGCATTGTAGGATGTTTAGTAGCCTTCTGGCCTCCTGTATTCACTAGATGTTAGTGCCACCCCCTCGTTCTAATAACCAGAAGTGTCCCCAGACAATCCCAGGTATCTCCAGTGATACAAAATTGCTGTTAGTTGAAGACCACCTATTTAAGTGAATCCATAGTAATGTACAAAAAGGGGATTAAAAACTTTTTTATTACCCAAGGTGAGAAATAATTATTTTTCTATCTGAATTATGGGCTCTGAGAAAGCAATTAGTTGTGTAATCATTAAATAAAATTACTTAAAGTTAATTTATTGATAGCTAAAGACCGTTGGCATTAAATATTTGTAATCAAGTATTACAAAGTTTGGTTGGAATAAATTTAAAATTTAGACTTTGTTCACAAAGTCTTAAGGGTCAGGAAAGCTCAGTTTGCCATTTCTTAAACTAATAGCTTTTATTTTCTTATTTTAAATTCTTTCAGTGTTAATAAAAATTCTGAATTGAGAATTAATCATAAAGTCTACCATCCTTACCTTATCATTTCAGGAGAATTGTTGAATTCTATAGTGTGTCTTTCAACTTTACTGGATCAATTGTTTTCCAAAATGATTGATTAAAAACCAATTTTAAGATACTTCTCTTCATTTTTTTCATTAGGAATATATTTAACAAATATTTTGAAGACTGAAGAAGGTAATAATGATTTTTTAAAAAAGCAAGGGAAAGATCTAATCAATTTCAGTAAAAGGAGGAAAGTGGCTGAAATTACTGGAGAAATTCAGCAATATCAGAATCAGCCTTATTGTTTACGGATAGAACCAGAAATAAGGGTAAATATTAGCTTTGATTATTGTTAAAAGAGAATATATGAAATATCACAATCACATATGGTATTTATTTCATTTTGAAAATAAGTAAGTCCTCAACTTTTTTTTTTTTGGTGCGGGGGATCAAACTAGTCCTCAACTTAGGAATGAGTTACACTCTGAGAGAATTGTTTGTAAGTCAGATTCGTTCGTAAGCTGATAAAGTGAGTCTTACACAGTGTACCTGTTAAAGTTTGTGAGTCGAGTGTTCATAAGCCAGGACTTACTGTAATAAGAGTTAGTTAATTATCAGTAGGTAATAGTGTTGAATACTGTGTCTGCACTATCTGCAGTCACTACACTATCTCTCAGAAGTATCGTTTCTGTGCGCAGGTGGTTCAAGCAGCATTTCCAAAAAGTGAATGACAAACCAGAATGCAAGAGCTTTCTTATGTTCATGCAGTAAAAAGAAAATTACTCCTAACATGGTATTACTAATACCGTTGTTGATAGCCATTTTAGGTATTTTACATGAACCAGTATGACATTAGATAACTCCTCTCTTCATAAGATCACTGTGTTTAAAAAAGAAGGATTGGGAAATGATATATATGCATAGCAGACGACATTATACACATTTTTTTGAATAGATGATCTCTTTTGAGCAACAGTACATAATACTAATTCTGTGATGTTATAAAATATGGGATACCTTGTAAATTAAATTATAACAATTATGTTTATGTCAAGTGATTCTTACTGTATCATACTTTTTTGAAATTGAGAACATAGTATAACTGTCAATCAGAGTAAGTTTACTTGTCACATTAAAAATTGTGCTAGGTTGGAGATTTAGCTCAAGTGGTAGAAGGCCCTGAGTTCAGTCCCCAACACGCCCCCCCCCCAAATGCTAAACTTTTAGATAGTACGTAGATTGGGGATATTATGTGAAAATAGCCACAGTCATTCCTCCCCACCTCAGTTATGAGATAGTAGCAATCCTTTTTTCCTAGTTAAAACAGAGTATGCTAAAGTCCCAAAATGAATGGCCTAAAGCTCACTGCTTAGGAAAATGCAGACATATACCCATTTTTAAGAAAATGCGGGAAGCAAAAAGAATGAAAAGAAAATGGTGATAAGCCACTCCTGGTCATTTCTTTCGTTTGGCTCACACTCTGTGATGTGGAGCTTCACAGGGCTGAGGAAATATGTTCTTAAAGACCAGATTAGCTTTCACAATATATTTCCCCAGAGAAATAAATAATGTCATATTATAGTTGAATTACTTGAGTTAGTATTTTTAGCATTCATATGACAGAAATGTACCTCCTGACAGGTTTTTGTGATCTAATCCAGGCTTTTTACCATCATTTAAAGCATTTGGGGTGGGGGAAGGAAATGCTTCTTTATGATTACGTCAAAGTAAGTTTAAAATGCAGGCAAAGTAGATAGTCAATTTTCAAACCATAGTTAGTCAAATGAATAGTATTTCAAATAGAGTTAAGGGTGCGAAAAATCAAGAATACCAGATGTTACAGCTTTCTAAAAGTCTATAAATCACTGTTGGATCATATAATTTTTTAGGCTAACTTGACTATGAGAATAAATTGTTTCTGTTAGTGAAGAAATATAATTTTCTTGAAGTTGGCAGAATGCCTGAAAAACAAGATTTTATACTACAAATTTGAAAGCTCATTTTGCTTACCAATACGTATTTTTGTATTTACTTCTAAACCACTTTAAAAAATAAAGTTAAATCTTACTAATTTGACTCTAAGGATTTTTCTAAAAAAGTTATAAGAAATATACAGAAAAAACTATGCACAAGTAGTTTATTGTTATAGCAAAGTATTAGAAGACTTCTGTGTGGATCATTACCTATATGGGGATTAGTGAAATAAATTCTAGAACATATGTCTGGTGAAATATCATAGAGTTAAAATTTGTACTTCATAAGAAAGCCAAATAGAAGCAAGCTAATTAACTGTAAAAAGATTTAAGATAAATATGATGTTATTTCAATTTTGCAGAAGTAAAGTCTGTATATTTATTTATGGTACATATCCACACAAGTAGTAAAAACATTGCAAGATATTCTAACAGTAAAACATACATAGTGAGGTCTCTGGTTACTGTCTTTTTGTGTTTATTTGGCACTGCTGCATCTTCTAAAGTCTATACTTGTATTTAATTCCAGAGGTTCTTTGAAAATCTTAATCCCATGGGAAGTTCATCTGAAAAAGAGTTTACAGATTATTTGTTCAACAAGTCGCTAGAAATTGAACCCCGAAACTGCAAACAGCCACCTCGATTTGTAAGTCCATTACAATTTTGGAAATGTTTTCTTGTTTTTAAAAGTAGTATTTTTCTAAAATTACATACACTGGGGGGGAAGAGAGCCAGCCTTTTGATAAAATCTGATTTTTCCTTTATGTTAGTACCACGTATTTATTTGTCCAGTTTTGATCCCTCCTGATAGGGAACGAAAAGTGTGAGAAAGTGAGAACCTGGCAGGTAGCTGTATGGGGCAAAGGAAATTGAAAGACCTGGGAAGGAGTAAGCACATGGATCTTAGTGCTTCTGGCTTGGCCTTGGACTCTGCCATTAAGGGAACCCATCTCTGTCACTAGAATGTGCTACTGTAGTTCCTAGTGACAACAGAAATAGTGGAGGATTGATCCTAAGTAGCTGGAAGAGGAGCAAGATATGGAAGGAAGTAAAAACGTTTATAAACGTATCAGTTTGGGCAGGGCAATAAAGTAAGCTAGATGGTTTGATGTTATTTCATTTTCACATCAGTTGTGTGATACAGATCTTATCCTCATTTTAAAATGAAAAAGCTAAAAAAAAAAAAAAAGAAAAGAAAAAATTGAGGCTCACTATATAGCTTGATCTTGGCACAGTTGAATTTTAACTCCTTTAAATTTGAGTTCTGTGTCTTTTCATTAGGTTACCACTGCCAGAATAGGGAACAGGGCTAGCACTCCTCACCAGAGATTTTAAATATTGTTGTAGAAGTTTAGCATTTATCAGGAAAGGGGAAAAGAAGATCTTTTTTTTTCTTTTAATGAAACACATAGCATAATATGTTGCATGATAAATTGTATACCCAGTAAATGTTTGTAAAATTGACACCAGTGGTTTGGAAGAGTTGGGCTTTCAGTTATTTTCACACAAATTTTCAAGTATTTTATTTATAGTTAGGAAAAGAGATTTACAGGTATTTGAGTACATCTTAAAATTAATCCAGTTAAATTTAAAAGTTACTACTAGAATGCCATAACCTGCCCCTGCAATTTGGGATTTTATTGCACTCTTTTAAATGTGTGCTTGAGAATTAATAAGGTAACTATAAGTCTTAAAGCACATACATTTGAGTTAGTATGTTAATTATGTTTGCTTTTCTTAGCCTAGGAAGTCAACTTTCTCTTTAAAATCTCCTGGTATAAGGCCTAATACAGGCCGACATGGCTCTACCTCAGGCACTTTACGAGGTCATCCAACACCATTGGAAAGAGAACCATATAAGATAAGCTTTAGTCGGATTGCTGAAACTGAGCTTGAATCAACAGTGTCAGCACCAACCTCTCCAAATACACCATCTACTCCACCGGTTTCTGCTTCTTCAGACCTTAGTGTGTTTTTAGATGTGGATCTCAATAGTTCTTGTGGTAAGCATTTGATGTAAACTGTTTCATAAAAAGGGATTTTGTGTTTCAGATAATCCTTATCTTTTTAATTAGAGAATTATAGAATCTTTTGCAAGCTCTATTAGTGTAAAAAGTGACATCTAAATGTGAAAATTAACGTGGCAAAAGATGGTGATAAAATCCTGGCCATGTGTGTATTACATGTTACTTTTTTGCAAACATTACAAAAACTGTACATATTACCTGCCTTTATAAATTATTTTTCTCGTTCCAACAGGCAGCAATAGCATCTTTGCCCCAGTGCTCTTGCCACAAGCAAGTAAGTAAGAATATAACTTGATTCTAATGAAATGACTGTACAAATAATAATCTAGTTAATTAAATTAGTTTTTGGATATTTGGGGGCTTAGGAAAGTAAGGTTATAATCTCAGGTGTCAGCAGTTAGGATTTCAGCGTATCTTTTGATGGGACGCTGTTCAGCCCATACTACTGTGCCATTTCAGAAACAAGAATATTTATAATAAATATGAAAAGTGCTCAGACAGAATGAGAAGAACAGTAAGAATCTCTCAGCAGTGATGACATGAATAGGTAGTTCATAGCAAATGAGAGACATAGAGAAACAAATAGATCAATGTTCAGTATCACTAGAAATCTAAAATCTCTTGTCTTGTTTTATTTTCTGGAGGTTTTCTTTGGTACCATACTGGGGATCGAACACAGAGCCCTGCCCTTTTTATTTTCTATTTTGACTCAGCTGTCCAGGCTGGCTTCAAACTTTGTCTTCCTGTCTCTGCCTTCCAAGTCGCTGGGATTATGGGGATGTGCTCCTGTGCCCAGCTTGAGATATTTTAATTATGTAACAATGAGTTGCCATTTTAGTCTTATATATAACAAAAACACCCCACCATTAAAAAAGTTTAAATATGATCAAGGCTATGTTAAAAGGTACATTACTTGTCCCTTATAATTGGTATATTAATATAACTCTTCAGGAAAGCAGTCTGAAAATGACATATATTGAACATAAAAATACTCACACCGTTTGGTCTTACCAGTTCCACAGAAAATTTGCTACTGATTGAGCATTCCTAACCTGAAATTCTGAAATGCTCTAAAATCAAGCACTTTTTGAGTACTATTATGACAGCCACAAGTGGAAAATTCCACACCTGATCTCAAGTAATGAATCACGGTCACAATTGGATGAGGATGCACACACACGTGCACACTTGCGTGTGCATGTGTGTGTTCAAATGGGTTATTCAACTTCCCTTAAGAGAAAAATACTCTTCCTGCCTCATCAGCTGTGATGCGTCTTTTCGTGCATGCCCAGATTGCCCATGCCAGCATACCCCCAAGGGTAATAAAATGACACGCGTGCAGGCCAGAGGACACAGCGGCAAGTTCCTCACTGTGGCAATTTTTTGTTTTGGGGGGGTTTGCTTCTTTTTTGCTCTATGATCTAAAGATACTGTTTGTTGTTGCCGTTGTTTAACATTTGATTCAGATATTCTAGATAACCTATTGTGGGGCTTAATCACCTTGAATACGTTGTTGTTCTTTTTTTCCACTATACTAATGGTATGTCATATTTTTTTACTTTTAAGCATGTATGTCTAAATAAGTGTGAGAAAATGATTGCTTATTGGTCGCATATAAATTTAGAGTCAGGAATGGTGGTGATGCCAAATGTATTAGAGAGAATACTCAGTACCTAAAACTCAAAGCAAAGGTTTATTTTAGCTCACAGTTTCCAGAGGAGGCAGCCCATGGTTGGTGGGCTCCAAGGCAGAAACAGAATGGTAGGAGGGCATGGTGGAGGCCAGCTGCCCACCCGTCACCCTATGACAGCAGAGAGAGAAGGGAGGAGATAAGACACCTTTCTAGGTCACACCCCCAGTGACCCACCTCTTCCAACCAGGTCCCACCTTCTAACAGCACACTCAGCTGTGAGCTCTCTGATTTAACCCCGTGATCCAGTCCCCCCTTTCAGAAACCCCACATCTGAGCACGTAAGACCTGGGGGCACAGTTTAGATTTAAACCATAACAATAAACAACCAAAGACCCTCTACGTGTGTGACTGAGATAGTGATACCTTTGCTTTCTGATGGTTCAACATATATAAACTTTAGTTTCATATACAAAAATTATTTAAAATATTGTATGAAATTACCTTCAGGCTATGTGTATAAGATATATAGGAAATAAAAATGAATTTTGTGTTTAGACTTGAGTCTATATTGAGAATTAACCATCTCTCACCATCTCTACTGCTGCTATTCTGGTCCAGGGTATTGCAGTATCTTATCTTATTTACTATGCTAGTGTCCTAATTTCTACTTTCCCTCCTTCCCTATGCTTTCAATACAGCAGCCAGAACGATCCCTTTACGATGTAAGTTAGACCTTGACATGCCTGTGCAGAAAGCTTTCCATCTTATTCAGAATAAAAGCCAAAAGTTCTTTGTTCGGCCTCTAATCTGGCAGGCCGCATCACCTACTGCTCTCTCGGTCTCATGGCTCCAGAACACAGAGACACGTTGCTGCGTGGGACTGCTGCCTTGCCGTTCCTTCTGCTTGTGACGCTCTTTACTCATTCGGCCTCATGGCCTGTTCCCTTGCCTCCTTCACGCCTTTGCTTAGTATTTCCTTAATGAGGTCTTCCCTAAAAAATTGCTGCCCTCCCACCTTTTTCTGTAACCTTCCCCTACTGAATATTTCTTAGAATTTTAGCCATTGTACTTATTTATTCTCTCCCCAAACCTGAATATAAGCTCTAAGCTTGTTTTTGCTTGTTTTGCGCACTCTCACTGGCCAAGCTGCCCAGGCTGGCCTTGAACTTGGTATCCTTTTTTCTCAGCCTCCTGAGTGCTGGGATTACAGGCATTCATCACCACACCTAGCTAAAAATCTCTACTTGAATGTCCCCTAAGCAGTTCAGTTAGCATGTTTAAAATTAAATTCATCAACTTCTTTACCAACTTAACTCTGAACCCAATCTCAGTGTAACTATAAGACTTGATTACTACTTTTATAATAACTGTGTGAGGGAAAGATCAGGTAGGAAGTTGGTCCATAATTACAGATTTTTAAAAAGTCATGAAAAAGATGAAATAGATCTAAATGAAAATAATTCTTACTGTGTGTGCAGTTGACCTGTCCAGGGGTAATTTTCCCCTGATACTTTATTATTTTGTAAATTTCCTTAAATTAGTCATATAATGTCTGCTTTATCATTAAGAGATTTGCAGAAAGAGTTATATGAGACAGCCCTATCTTATGGTGTCTTCTATAGAGATTTTATTTATTACATGTGTAGTAATGTACCTGATTCTAGTTGCTTTAGAATAACATGGTTTCTGCTTAGGATGATCTTTCTCTGGAAGTTACTGCATAATACACAAACATGTTTGTTTTAGATTTTATAAAGGCTTTTTGGAGGACAAACATGTTTGTTAGATTTTACAAGGCAATTTTTTAGGGAAGACCTCATTAAGTAAATACTAATACACAAACATGTTTGTTTTAGATTTTACAAAGGCTTTTTGGAGGAGCGGAATCTTATTCTTAACTAAATAGTATGCTATCATGTTTACTGGGCATTGTGATTCATGCCATAGATACAAAAAACATTTTACACTATTAAAAAGTTTACACAGAGGATAAAGCAACAGTGTAACAGATACTACAGTCTGACAAATCCCATAGCACAAGTTGCAATGAAATTTTGTCTTATAATTGTACTGTGCATTGTGGTTAACCTAGTCTTTTCCTCCTCCAGGGTCCTTCTTCAGTTCATGTGGTAGTTTAAATAAACTAAGCGAAGAGCCACTGGTTCCTCCTCCTCTTCCTCCTAGAAAGAAGTTTGATCATGATGCTTCAAATTCCAAGGTAGTTGACTGACTTGGGTTTGTCTGGAGTTATTTAAAGTTAAAGCATCTTTAAAGTAGAACTCATTCCTATAAAGAACTTGTCAGATATAGTTTGGCTACCCTTCATGGTTTTTTGACATTTATATTGTTATATTTGAAAACTACTTTCAGGAATTGTTTAATCTTCATAAAAACCTTTCCCAAAAAAAGGGAGGGCAAATTCACAATACTCAGAAGAGCATTTTCTTTCTGGTATAAATGTTAAGAACTGTAGTATTTGGCAGTCTTCAAACTTTCAACCAGTGCTTCTCAAATTTAAGGGTGCATGAGAATCGCCTGGAAAGCTTGTTAAAGGCAGCTTGTTGAACCCCACCCCCAGATTTTCTGATTCAGTAGATCTAGAGTAGTGTTCAAGAATTTGCTTTTCTAACAGGTTTCCTACAGGTGCTGATGCTGCTGGTCCCTGGATCACATTTTGAGAACCACTGCTATAAGTGTTTTTGGGGAAAGTAGTAATTGGACATTATGTCCTCTTGACATCGTGTACTTTCATGTTTATAAACTATGAATTATTTTCACTTATCTATTAGAAATTTCTGAAATGTGTAAAACAAAGTAACACCAAAGCAAAATAACCTGAGGCCTTATGTTCTAAGACTTTAGCTAAAACATCTTATATATACAAGTATTAAACTGAGACCTGAACTAAACTGAAAGTGATTTACAAATTTAATTATCAGTTAAACTAGATTAATCTGTTTTGAGCCCATGGATTTATCTCAACACAAGAATTTTTCACTTTTAAAGATTGCCTTATATGGGGCTGAGGATTTAGCTCAGTGGTTAGAGTGCTTGCCTGGCAAGCACAAGGCCCTGAATTTGATCCCCAGCACCCAAAAAAAAAAAAAAAGGCCTTATAAATTTTTCATGAGACTAGAAATATAATTTAATTATTTTTTTAAGGGAACTATGAAATCTGATGACGACCCTCCTGCTATTCCACCAAGACAGCCTCCTCCTCCAAAGGTAAAGCCCAGAGTTCCTGTTCCTACTGGTGCATTTGATGGGCCTCTGCATAGTCCACCTCCACCACCGCCAAGAGATCCTCTTCCTGACACCCCTCCTCCGGTTCCCCTTCGGCCTCCAGAACATTTTATAAACTGTCCATTTAATCTTCAGCCTCCTCCACTGGGACATCTTCACAGAGACGTTAATACATGTCCCAGTTCGCCAAGCACTCCTCCTAGCACACCCTCTCCAAGGGTGCCACGTCGATGCTATGTGCTCAGTTCTGGTCACAACAGCCTGGCTCATCCTCCAGCTCCCCCTGTTCCGCCACGGCAGAATTCAAGCCCTCACCTACCAAAACTGCCACCAAAGACTTACAAACGGGAGCTTTCGCACCCCCCACTGTACAGACTGCCTTTGCTAGAAAATGCAGAAACTCCTCAATGACCTTAGCCATATGTAGTCATTGACACTGGAATAGTATTTGTAAAGTTTTTTAATTTATTCAAAAAAAAGGCATAGTATTTTAGTACTTTTACAAATAATGCTCTTAAAATGCTACTGATCAAATAAGCTTTTAAGAATTGGATAAATAAAAATATAAAAGTCCTTCGCCATTATCCTCAGGTGATCAGTAGCATTACCTTGTCTGGGATCCTCAGTGCTGCCAAAAGGCCAGTATAACGAATTTATATTTGCACTGTAGACTCTGCTGAAAAGTATGGTTTAAAGTGACAGTGATTGCACTGAAAGGGGATAGTGCTTCGGGGGAATTTTTCAAATTTAAGTAATAAATGCCTTTTTAAGGTAATGAATTTACACAAGTATAGAGGGTGTATGGTGTTACTGATTTTTAAACCTCTTTGACATCTTCTAGTTTTTACTTCTAGTTTTTACATCTAGGAGAATTGTGAATAACACCCACTGTTCTTAAACTCCTTAATGCCATGTCTTAAATGCCAGTATTTGCTGCTGAAGACAAAATTGAAAAATAGAATAGAATTCACTGTTTATTTTGTCAAAATGTAAACAAATCTACATAATCCAATTATAGATGGAAAAGGGCATGTATCTCAGATGTGCCTTTTGTTTTTGCAGAGTATGATGTCTTTAGCTAATGAGTTGCCTATTGTTTTGGAAAACAGTTAATATGCCATGTATGTACAGTTTTGTTTATATTGTATATTTAGAGATAATGCTAATAACCTATATAAATTTAAGTGACTCGAGGCCTATAATACAATCTGCTACTTTACTAATTCTTAAATTCAAAGGAAAAGTTTCTTATGGCATAGGAACCAACTGCCTTGCCTTCAAAATCACTAGTAACTTTCTCTCTAAATCTCGTGTTAACTGAAATAAAAAAAAATATTTTTTAGATTGGTAATATTTAAACCAGCAAATACTTAAATCTTTATTAAACTTTTTAATCAGAGAAGTAAAGTTTTATTTGCCATTTGGACGCCTTCCTTCAAAGCAATGAAAAGAGTGTTTTGCTAATAGTGCTGTAGCAGCAGTTGTAAAGTAGCCAAAAGCCACGTTGTTTATTTACTGGTCTGTGGCCTTTTTACTGTGCTTTGTATCAGAGTTCTTAACAAGATTAATAAATCACCTCAGTCTTAATTTTTACAAGACTTCTCAAATCTGTGTTTTCATTATAAGGAACAAGACGGTTGAGTCCTCTAGGTGGGCATGTATGGCTACACACATTTTCACTATTTTGTGCAAGTAGAATTACATAATCCCAAAGAATTTAAATGATGTAAATTTTAGGGGGGTGGCTGTCATCACTGTCAAATGCATGCGGCAAGTTTCCAGCAACCATTTTTACGCATTATTAGGAAAAAGGGGCACATGAGGAAAACTGTCTGAATTTAAGACCAGCAACGACTGTGTCAGTCTCCAAGCAGGTAAAAACACTCTTAAATTTGCTTTATTCTTTAAAGAGCAGATTATAATATTAGTATTGGCTGGAAACGTGATTTAAACGCCCGCTCCTTAAGCCAAGCGTGTGATTTAGAGAGCTGGGGAAGCGGTTGACTCAGCACTGTAATATGCGCGGGTCCAGCTGCCTTCCGGGCTTTGTCAGCGCGCGCACGCGCTCTGCCGCCTCCACCACCTCCAGGCCGCGCTAGGGGGCGGGGCCCGGGGTGGGGCGCGTGCTCGTGACGTCACCGCGCGCCGGACACAAGCAGCTCGGCGATGGCGTCTCTTCGAGAGTCCTTGGAGGATCCGGCGGAGGATCCGCTGCGGAGCTTTGTGAGAGTTCTGGAGAAACGAGATGGCACAGTGCTGAGACTGCAGCAGTATAGCTCCGGCGGCGTGGGTTGCGTTGTCTGGGATGCTGCCATCGTCCTTTCCAAGTACCTGGAAACGCCTGGGTTTTCGGGCGACGGGACCCACGCGCTGAGCCGCCGGTCGGTGCTGGAGCTGGGCTCGGGCACTGGGGCCGTGGGGCTCATGGCCGCTACCCTCGGGTAAGAGCGGGTGGGAGCGGGCGCCGCTTTGCCGGCTTCCCGCCCCGTGCCCACGGCTCAGCCGACGTTATTTTATAGGGCAGATGTGGTGGTCACTGATCTTGAGGAGTTGCAAGACTTGCTGAAGATGAATATTAATATGAACAAGCATCTTGTCACTGGTTCTGTTCAAGCCAAGGTACTGAAATGGTTTGTATGGCCTTTCAGCTTGTTTCAAGATAACTGTTTGTAGTTTACTTTAAATTGCCTTTCACTAAAAGCATGGTCGATACGAAGGGGCCTTTTTGGTTCTTTTACAAAGCAAGAGTATTTTAATTAAAACAACAGTTAAAAGTGCTTATTTGACATTTTTAAGGGGATCAGAAATAGAAGACTTTCCTTCTCCACCAGACTACATACTGATGGCTGACTGCATATACTACGAAGAGGTAAGTGTTAGAGTGAAGTGTCTAGTTGAATCGTAATTCATGCATCTAAAGCATGTATTTCTTCACATTTTAACGTCTCTGAATTGAGGATATTTGTGGTATAGTGAGGTACTAAAGACTGAAGTCCCTAGGGACTAAATACTTACACTCATAATTAGCGTGGGCCTGTGAAGCATGTTGAGAAAGTGCTGTATATATTTTTACTAGAGGCTTCGGTAAAAAGTTTGAAGAGTTTTATCGTTTGAATCTGTTATGAAACGCTAATGTCACCTTATTTTTTCCTTAGCTTTTCCCAGTGAATGTGTTAACCACGATATTGAGAAAAGTGCATTGTAAAAAATTCATTGTTCTACGGCAACATTTATTAGACACATGAAATGATTATTCTTTAAATATCATTTATAAACTGTTGTGGACATCACTTTTAAAATAATGAGCATTAAGCCAACTCAACATTTCAACTAGGGTCAGATTATTTCTATAGAATAGGTTGTTGATTAAATCATACATTAAATTAGAATAAAGTTAAACTTCTAAGAGTGAAGTCAGTTCTGTTTTCCCATGGGCACTCTTAAAATTTAGTCATTTGGATTTTTTTTCTGGAAAGTGGAATCAGTATGATAGTTGATTAGTTAAGAGTTTACCGATTAGTAGTTACAGAAGTTTTAACCACATGTGTTTTGTTGGACTGGCTCAAAGATGAAGAAATTATAGGGGAGTTAATCCCCCACACCCCCAAGGCCTTTCTATGATAGAACATTTTTGAAATCATAAACAAAAAATATATTTCTTTTTTAATAGTCTTTAGAGCCATTGCTGAAAACTCTAAAAGAGCTCAGTGGATCTGAAACATGTATTATATGTTGCTATGAACAACGTACAATGGGAAAAAATCCAGAAATTGAGAGAAAATATTTTGAGGTAAGTACTCTATTAGATCTATCTTTGTGATGCCCACCCTTCAGGAAGGGTGTATGTGACTGTTACAGTATTTTATAGCTGTTTTGGAAGGAGAAAAGATTCAGTTTGTGTAGACCCAAGGAGGGAGAGGTTCCTTTACAAGTCACCATTTAACAAAGGCCCCCTTTGTATTTATCTTTTTTGACCCTCATTTCTCTCTTTTCTAATTAGGTGAAACTGTATCCACAGAACAGTGTAAAATAATAATGGGTGACAGTCTTTTTGGATGAAATTTTTAATGTTTATTAATATGAAGTGGGCTTTGGGAAACATATCAATGATATATTGCTTTCGGAGGATATATGGTAGAAATATGGAGATGATAAGTTTTTACTTCTTTTTCTCTACATTTTTGTGAAATTTCTTGCCTATGTACCTATTTTCAGAGTGTTTTTAAAATAAAGATTCACAGGAATTTGCAGAAGTTGTATATAGCTTATATATCTTTTACCCTTTTCCACTGGTGTGAACCAGACTTATGTGGGGAAGAACTTATCCCATTACAAATGACTTTTTGAGGATAGATCTGTATGGCACTACAATTCTGTCTGTTGAAAAGACTACTTTGGTTTAATGAGAAAGCAGATATATGACTGTCAGATAATAGGCCACACTGGTTTTTATTTTCATGTTTTACTTATATATCTTGCTTTTTAATTTAATTAATACATATTAACTATACGAACTATGGGTTTTACCATCACATTTTCATACATGTGTATATTGTGCTTTGATCCTATGCACCTTCTCTTTTACATTCTGTTTCCTTCCGTTCTCTCCCCCTCTTCTGGTCACTTCTTTAAAAGTCCCAGTTCTGCTTTCAGGTCATTGTCCATCTGAGAGAAAACATGGGATGTTTTGTCTTTTTTCCAGCTTACTTTATTTAATAAGATGTACTTAATTTCCATCCATTTTCCTGTATTCTTTATAGCTGAATACCACTGCACTGTGTATGTGTGCACCATATTTTCTTTATCCATTCACCTTTTGACACCTATTGACTGATTTCGTATCTTGGCTATTATGAAGAGTCCACAATAAAAATGAGTATACAGGTATCTGTTTTGGTTGCTGACTTCATTTTATTTGAGTATATACCTAGGGGTGGCATAGGTAGATCATACTCTTATTTTTTTGTTTTTTTGAGGTACCGTCAGTATCCTAGTAGCCTCAAAGAGGCTGCAGTAGTTGCAGCTGCTTAATTTAGACATATATATTCAAAAAACAGCAGAAGCCTCTTAACACCAAGATAAAACCTATAAAACAAATTTTAATAAACTGTTAATTGACACACAATTGCACAGAAGAATGACAAAGTACAGAAAGAAAGTTCTGTTACCAGATCAGAAGAGCTTCAACACCTGAAATTCCAGTTCCAACACCAGCAGTCCCATTACATGGCTTTCAGGTTTTTGACTGGGAAGGGTTGGTGCAGGGCATCCTCTCCATGGATGAGACTCCAAATTCCCCCTACCAGTGAGGCCCCTTAAAGAGTAGTTGAGACAAAAGCAACAGTGTCCCAATTGTGTGGGTGACAAGAGGCAGGGAGTTTTTGGCCCCAAGAACTGGCCAGGTAACTCAGGTAACAAACATCTGCATCTTTGGATAGGTAAGAAAGACACCATCCTTGCAAGCTGGCCAGGCCCTCAAGGGGTTTTCTGTTTATGTCAGGATGCCCTGCCAGGTACCCCAACCACTGGTCTTTAGAACAAAGCCACAGCCCTGCATTGTGAACAAGGAAGACCTTTCTGTACTTAATTTTAGCCTTTCACCTTCACACTGTTTTCTGTACTAATTTCCCTTTCCACTAATGATGTCTCTTGCTGGCATTTGTAATTCTTCAGTTACCTTAGCCATTCTGACTAGTTTGAGATAGAGTCTCATTGTAGTTTTGATTTGCATTTCCCTGATGGCTAAAAATGTTGAGCATTTTTCATATATTTATTGGCCATTTGTACTTCTTTTGGGAGGAGTCTATTCATATCATGTGCCCGTTTTTGATTAGAGTATTTGTTCTTTCATTGTTTTTTGAGTTCTATATATTCTGTAATCCACTGGCAGACTTTCTCCCATTCTGTAGGTTGTCTCTTCACTTTTTTGTTTCCTTTGATGTACAGAAGCTTTTTAATCTGGTGTTATCACATTTCATTTTTATATCTTGCCTGATGACTCTGGCTAAAATTTCAAACACTGTATTGAATAAAGAATGATCAGAGTGGACACTTTTGTCTTGTTCTGATTTTCAAGGAAATGCTTAAGAGTTTTTTTTCCCATTCAGTATGATGTTGGCTATGGATTTGTTGTATATAGCTGTTTTTATATTGAGGTATGATCTTTCTATATCTGTTCACAGCTTTTATCATAAAGAGATGTTGAATTTTATCCAAGACCTTTTCTGAATTTGAGATGTTCATGTGTGTTTTGTTATTGATTCTATTTATGTGCTATATTACATTTATTCATTTGTATATGTTGAACCATCCCTACATCATTACATCATTTATTTCTTGAATACAAGAATGTCATTGAATTTTTGAAATGATGCGAATTGAGATTGGGGAAGGTAGTACTAGGAATTGAACCCAGGGCTATATCCAAGCCCTTTAATTTTTTTTTCCCCACTGAAGGACAGGTTCTCCAGGACAGGGTAAATTAACAAGCAAACCTAATTGTTTGCCTTTAACTCTACACGGGGGAAGAAGAAAGTTAACTGTTTAGTTCCTTAAATTGATCATTGGATCGTAATAATTCTCTTTTTTTCGTTGTTCGCATTTACAGTTTTTAACTTTTTTTAAAGAGGCTTGGACTTTAAATTCTCATGCCTCCACCTTCCAGAGTGCTGGGATTACAGGCCTGTGCCACCACACCTGACTTGAAATTTTTGTATTATTAAGCAATGTTTATTGAGGTACAAATATAAAAAGTACATACATCAAGTGCTGAACTCAGTTTTTCAAATACATATATCTACATATACACACATATAATTTTTCATATATATGTAATCTCCAAGTAACCACTATCCAACATAAAGATGTGGAACATTTTCAAAACCTCAGAAGTCCTCCACATTGCCTTTCCCAGTCAGTGCTCCTTTAGAAGTAACCACTATTCTGATTTATATCGCCACGGGTCAGTTCATATTACTGAGTTTGAAGTGTACTACTTTTAAATTTATAGCTCCTTCAGCTAGACTTTGACTTTGAAAAAATTCCTTTGGAAAAACATGATGAAGAGTATCGAAGCGAAGATATTCATATTATATACATCAGAAAGAAAAAATCAGTAAGTACATCCCAAGTTCTTCATCCTCAGATTTCATATCTGGTCACTGTTGCTGGGCTTAATGTGTGGTCAAAGCCTTTATTTTGATGTGGTAAAAGAGCTGTGATGATTCACTGGATTTGGGCACTGATGCTTAGTGTTAAAGTCACTTAATCTTACTTGGCTTTGGGTTCTTACTCAAAAGTACCTAGGCTTTTGTCTGTTTGTGTGGTGCTGGGTCTGCACCCAGGGCCTCACACATGCTAGGCAAGTGCTCTGCCACTCAGCTAAGCCCCAAGCCTGGCAGTCTTGTTCAGTGGTCCTTTCCACTGTGAGTGATACAGCCTTATAATTGGGTATATTGGCAATTACTGTAACACAGTAATGGAAGTTACCACCCTAAAAAGAGGAAAAGTTTGTTTTGACTCTCAGTTTCTGTCTATGATTGGTTGACTCTGTTTGGTGCCTGCGATACGGTACTTTCCTGGCAGGATCATTTCATGGAGGATGCCTGTTCACCTCATGGGTGGGAACAGAAAAAGAAAGAGGAAGGGGCAGAGTCCTACTGTCCCCTTGAGGGGAACCCTGCAGTGACCAGAAGGCCTCCCACTAGGCTTCACCTTAAGTTTCTACCACCTCCCAGTGGCTTCTTACACTGGAAATTAAGCATGGGCCTTTGGGGAACACTTAGCAGCCCATTCCACTGGGCATTACCTCAGACAGGTGACTTAGCTTTAAGTTTCTCTTACCTCATGAGACTTTAAAATGCCAGTTCTCACTTTTGTGAACTTTGTCCAGTCATTCAAAGAAAAAATGTTTAGCAAAGTACAATAACTGTGTGATCTGGAAGATCCGTCCCTAAGAAAAGCAGTCAGTTAAATAGAATTTATGTATGTTCCCCTTTTGTGGTGCTGCTTTTACCTGGTACAGCAATGACATTTTATGCAGGTTGCATCTGTGACATCTAGTTAGGCCATGTGGAAGGGAAGAATTAAATCTTATCCATTTTGTATGCCCAGCACCTTTTGTAAACATGACTGGTTTAGGGCAGAGACATAAGGATTTTATGAATTAACAATGCTAAAATTTAGTAATCCTCATTTATTTCTGTTTGCTTTGATTCATTTTGTTCAAGATGAAATTTTCTAATAATATAAATTGTAGTCAAAAGCAAATACAATTTATTTAAGGAGCAAGACTAGATGTTTGGATTAATTCTAGGAAAAGGTAATAGGATTAGTAATGCAAAGCAACTAGCATTTATGTGGCATGCTGCTGGAGGTATAAAAAAAGCTTTTATATCTTAAGGGATCTAGTTTTTGTTGACGCTGTTGTGCAATTTGAAAAGTAGAATGTTTTTAAAACAAAGATTTTATGTTCCTGGATATAAAGACCTTTTTAAAAATTGATATAATTTCACATACCCTAAAATTCACCCCTTTAGAGCATAGAATTCACGTTCTTTAGTAATATTCACAGAGTTGCATAAACCATCACCACTTTGTAATTTTAAATGTTTTAATTTAAAAAGAAACCCCGTACCAGTTAGCTGTTCCTCCTTATTTCCCCTAGTCCCCAGTCTCTGGCAAGCATTAATCTCTGAATCTGTGGATTTGCATGTACTGTACGTGATACATAAATGTAATAGAATATTGTGTGGCTTCTCATCCCGCTTTCTCTCACACGGTGTTTCCACACTGTAGCATGCTGCAGTCTTCACTCCTTTTTATGTCTGAATAATGCTCTTTTGTGTGGAGATACATATATATAGTCTTATCCATCCAGTCATTGTTCACTTTTTGGCCATAATGAGTAATACTGCTATGAACATTCTTGTAGAAGTTCTTTCTGTAAGTATATGTTTTCAGGTCTCTTAGTTACATGCCTAGAGCAGTATTGCTAGGTTATATAGGAGCTCTGTGTTTAAACTATTTTTTTTTTTTTTTTTGTGGTGCTGGGGATCGAACTCAGGTCCTTGTGCTTGCAAGGCAAGCACTCTAATCACTGAGCTAAATCCCCAGCCCCAGGAGCTCTGTGTTTAATTTTTTGAGGAATGTGTTCCAAAACTACTGTACCTGGTGAACTTCCTAGAGCTTTCAGTGATAACTTGCTGCAGCCTGTGTGCCTTAGGTTCACCACCACTGTACTCTACCATTCTACACTTCCACAAGTAATGTACGAGGGTTCCAGTGTCTCCACGTCCTTAGTAATGCTTGCTCTTGTCTATCATTTTGACTATAGCCATCTTAGTGTGTGTGAAATAGGATCATTGTGATTTTTATTCTTGTTTTCCTAATAACTAATGATGTTGAGTATCTTGTGTCTCTAGAGAAATATTTTGCAAATTAAACTATTTGCTTTTTACTGTTGAGTTGTAAGAGTTCTTTACACACTTTGGATACTAGATGCCAGATGTATTATTTACAAATACATTCATTTTGTGGGTTGTCTTTTTATTTTTTGATAGTATATCTTTTGTAGCACAGAGGTTTGTAATGTTGATAATATCTGCTGTACCTATTTTTCCTCAGTTGCTTGTGCTTTAGGTGTTTTCTAAGAACCATCTGTAAACCTTAGACATGGTTGTTCACTTGAGCTGCATTTAGCCACTATTAGGCATATTACCTAGTATTAAGTACCCAATAAATACTTAGTTGATGAGGAGAAAGGAATGTTTTGTATCCATTGTTTTCTTATAGAAATTGCCATCATGAAAACCTCAGCCGTCTTACCCAAGCCTTTGCCAACATGGGTAAGCTAAAGATGTGACTGTGGCGTGTGAATGCAGCATGGAAGATTGTTCACAGATTTTTCCAGCATGTCCTTAGCGATCTGATACATGTGTGACAACCACCATGGGCTGCCTCCAGTATAAGAAATACTGCCTGCCTGCCAATGGGCCTGAAGTTTACTTAGCTCACTGTAAGTTCTACTTAAAAGAAGCATTGAGAATCTGTCACTCAGAGCTGGTATTGAGGTTGGCCCGAAGTCTACCGAAAATAGTGCAGCAGCTTTGTGGTTGACTCAACATGTTTCCAGGCGACTGGAGATAAATCAATCCAATTTCTGAAGAGACATATCTGTTACTATATAATAATGTTTTAAATTCAAGTCAATACATCTTAGTTTGTCTTCAAGATACATTTAAAAGACTTCACTTTACGTAATTGTGAGTAGTTTTATCTTCTGCTTTCTATGATGTCTCTAATACGTAAATATTCTTTTACTTAAAAAAAAAAACTGAGAATATTGTCTTGTGTTCTTATATTTGCCAAAGTTTTCTTCTTTTCCTCTACCGTAGGTGTATGAGTGGTTTAAATAGTAAATGATAAGTAGTTGCTAAGAAGAATCAAGAGACTGGGGGGCAGGAGGGGCTGTGTCTTTCCCTAATCTTCACTTGGGAACAGAGTGAGGACAGAAAGCCAGTTTGAGGCCTGTTGACTTAAGGAGCTCATGCAGTTTCCCTTGTGTATATATTCCAGGGAAGTCTAGTTTAAAGACCACTGGTATTAAATTGTTCACACGAAACAGTGCAAGATTGATGAACAACTATAAATGTAGTTCCATACACCTTTGCCCATTAATTTTTATTCTGTGTTGTCTGTTTTGTTATGACAATCATCTGTTTGCATAGACTAATCTTCAAGGACTTTTCATCACATCAGTCCCGACGAGTAGTAAGTAACCAGATGGAATCCTGGTATTCACAGGCAATTGGTGCTAGATGGCACATTTTAGTGTTAAAATAAACATTGTTTTTGAGACCTTGTGACTTGGTGTATCTTTTAGTAATGACTTCAGAGAAAGTAAACATTGTAAAGCAGGTAACTGCTTTCCAGAGAGGAAAAGCAACCCTGATTAAGAGACTAAGGATCCAAGTCGAGAGAGTGGTTTTCTCCTTTCAGGCGCACTTAAATCTTTAAAGTTTGTTGTTCTTTTTCAAATAGTTCCTTCACATCACCTTCGTGTTTCATTAAGCAGTGTTCCCACACAGTGAGTATAATTTCAATGTGTAAAGCTTTGATAGTTGATAGCACTAGCCATCATTAGTGAGATCTAAGGACAGATGACCACTTTCTGGTTTGTTCCATAACGTTATGGAACTTGCTAAAAAAATAAGTTTGACATTAATTGTAGTAGTCCACCTAGATTCCTCACATCCCTTTCGCCCCCTCCAACTTTATACCCTCCTCTCCCTTTCAGTTAACTTTTAACATTAGTGCCTGTGGGTTTTGGTCTCTAGATTCACTGTATGAAAGCCCAACTTCTGTAGCCCAGACAGGTGCGATTTGCAGTTCATGGCTTCCTGAGGAGGCAGGCTGAAGTCACAGCCTTGCTTGTCCTCTTCCCTCTCTGTCCTGTTAGTCCCCCCTCTTTACCCATCGCCTCCAGGTGGATGCTTCCATCACTCTCTGCTTCTGGGGCACTGATTTAAGTACTGACTGACTGTACAGGGACGTCATCTGTAACAAAGCCAAATGGGATTTTCCCCCCATTGTAGAACAACTCCAGCACCAAAGATCCCACGTTGTAAGACTAGAGAACTCTGCAGGGCTACCGAATGAGGTGCGCCAACTCAAGGAACCTTCTGTCACCAGACACCATTCCACAGACAGCCTGGGAAGCCTGGGAGAACTTGTTCCCTTGGGAGGAGCAGTGTTAGGAACGAGATTTAGTCCGTCGGCTCACCTGTTTCAGGGCGAGGGACCAGTGCATCTACACTCAGAAACCACAGGAGGGAGGGCAGGCGGGATCACAGCGTTCAAGATGCTTGTACGAAGAGAAGACCAGCATGTCCCGTCTGGTTGGATTTGTGTTTGCCCAGCAGATGAACTCTTATTCCTGAGCGTGGCAACAGGATTGGAGGGGCGAAGTGGGCACTGTGAAGCAAAGGAGAATCGGTATGAGTTGGGGTTTAAAACACACAGCAACCTGGGGTGGGCAATGAAAAGGCAAGCACAACAGGAGCACGAGGTGTGACGCCACTAGCAGGGGACCGGCAGGATATAGCTGACTGTCCACTCAGCACTGCCAGTGCCTGGGGAGACTGCTGGAGAGTGAACGCGTGGGGGTTACAGCTGTGCACCGTGGAGCCGTAAACCGCTTAGCATGCATTGTAGCGGTTAAGGAAAGGATTGCAACCCCAGGAAGGCAGTGTTTCTCAAGCCAGGCTCAAGTGAGGGCATCTGGAGCGGCCGACAGCACATGAAAGCCATTCTCAATCCCCATCCCACTCCAGCTAAATAGAGACATGGTGCTGTTAAGGGGCTCCAGGTGGTGTTGACATTTAGCCTAAACTGGAAACCACGCAATAAGAAAACCACTTGGCATCTACTGCCCAAGGGGAAGAGAACAGAAAGAAGGAAAGATAAAGTATATTTTTAAAATCTTGTGATTAGAGTGGGAGGAAAGGAGGAAAAACCTTTGATATGGAATCTGTGAAACAGGTGAAATGAACAGGACTGAGTTTTAGAACCTTAAGTAGACTATTAGAATACCTGAAAATTTAGAGAATCTGACCATAATGGTGAAGATGGTGCTCTTCAAGAGGAAGGGAGGATTTCACAGTTGGGAAAAAAACGGTTCCAGGTTTTGCCTCTGTAGTATGACTTGAGTCTCTTTTGTATACTAGCTATAAAGATCTTTGAGCTTTACATTTTAACCTACTGTAGTTCGTAGACAAAGGTGGCTCATGTGTTTGGTAGATTTGGAGGTGAAGTTAGGCTAGTTTTAATTATTTTAATAAGTTTTAATAATCTAGTGTTACTGAGCTCTTTTACTCGTGTTTTCAAATTTTTATCCTTGACATTTTCCTTATTGATATTAAATATGATATTAACTCAGGTGTCAGATATCAAAGAAAAATGTGGGTCATAGAAATATAACTGTTGTTTTAAAAGTTTCCTGTAGATGGCATTACTTGACTTTGTCGTTAGTTTATAGCAGAGAAATTGTGAAATAGAATCTATTTTGGTTACAATCACACTTGGATTTTTTTAAGGTGAACTAGATTTTAAAAAATAATTCTACCTCTTTTGATTTCCTTTCAGAAGATAGCATGATGTAAGTAAAATGATCATTTTCTTATAAAATTGTATTTGGTTTATTTTCCATTTTATTATATACTTTTTGAACGTCATTCATAAAGCCACATAATCTGTGATTTATAAACATTTTGTCTGCTATTGATATCTTCTGTGAGAGGGAGACATTTAACAGACTAAATTAGTTCAAATGAAGTCCTAAAAATTAAATTCACCTTGAAAGTACTTTTACATAATGCATGGTTTTACATCTGAAGTACTTGAAAATTGTAATTAATTTCAATTGGTTTCTCAAACCAGTGTTCCTTCCTCATTAGAGTAGTAGTTCTTACATCAAAAGACTGAAGCTCTGTCTTTGGCTTTACACAATCTTGTAATCTTACGTCAGCTATTTGGCTTTTGGTTTTTGTTTGTTTTTCCTCTGGAAACATTGGGGTTTGAAGGAGCTTGTTTCATCGATAACAAATATAAAAGAATATTCAATTTTCATACCACCTAGTACATACATGGAAAAAAATTGTGGTAAAGTCTTGCTAAAAATTAAGTAAGCAAAGTTTTACATTTCATAGTTTGAATGGGAAAGCAGTAAATTCTCAAACCACTTTCAATTATTGTAAGTTTAAACTGTTCGGTGTTTGGGGTATTTTAAGACATTGTCTTAAGTTTTATGTGTTGGTGGAGTTCTGTGAATATCCAGTGAGTCCCCATCAATTCTGCGATACATTCTAAGTAATGTACTATTAGTAGCAAGATAGCAGAGTTTGCAGGTAAGAGACTGAAAGATGTCCTGGAGCAGGTTATCTGTAGGGTAGTGAATTTGTCATGTGTGTTTTTTGTTTTTTTGGGTGCTGGGGATTGAACTCAAGGCCTTACACTTGCTAGGCAAGCACTCTACCACTTGAGCTAAATCCCCAACCCCTCTCATGTGTGGTCTGAAAATAGTGTGCCTGAGGGTAGGGCCAGGGACCAGAATATCTGGATCTGAACCCCAGTGTTTACCAGCTTTGTGACTTGAAGTCACTTAAACTCTCTGTGCCTCATTTTCTTCATACATAAATTGAGGATCATAATAGTATCTACCTTATAGGTTGCTATAGGAATTAAATCAATTTAAAACATGCAGGACACTTGAGGTACTCGGCACACAGTAACTGTTCAATAAATGTGATTAGATTGGGAATAGAGTTACAGGCGGGAACCTGGAAATTATGCATAATGCCTGTCAGTTTTATCTGTTGCCGTGTGAAATCTGGACATCTCTTTAGGGTAAAGGATATAAGCAACCTTCCTCCCCCATCAGAGTAAGCGCAGCAGTGGGGGTGGGAGAAGAATGAGAGCATTGCCCCACAACACCGCTACTTGACCACGTTAGCAATTTTAAGAGAGGAAATAATGGTGGAAGAAAAAGCATTGGTGTTCATTTTTATAGTTATAGAGGAAGGGCCATGAGCATTCAAAGGCCAATAGGGACAGAGGATGACCTTGTTTCTAAATACGGGGTCCTGGGTTTGCTGGCTAGAGCTTCAAACCTAACACTCCCCTGCCCTGCACCAGTTCTTCCTTGGACAGTTCTCATCTCTGAGAAAGTTTATGTAACAGGTAAAGAACAGCACAAGGTCATTTTTCTAAGGTCTGGGACTCTATCTGCCTAGCAGTATTTTCAGAGTTTAGATATATTAACTCTAAAATTAGAATTTTGCAGCAGTAGCTTCATGGATCATGATCTTTTGCAGTGTGCCAAGTGTATGTGGTGGGCCGCAGGGGCTTGCTTAATTCCACAGGCTACCTGATTATGTCCTTATCAATAGACTGAATGAGAAAACCTTGAATTGTTTTCGCTTCTCTGTCAGCCGGTGAAAAGTGGCACACATGCTTTTTTACATCATACTAAACTTCCAAGTTGGTGGAAAAGATTGTTGTGAATACTCAATTGCTGGTCTTAATTTTTAGGAACCTTTCTTACGTATAAACTTATTTTTAAGAAAAATCAATTTGCATTTTTTAATATTCACATGGATGAAAACATTGTTCCTTACAAAGCAAAAGTAAAACTTGAAACAGACCTGGCCTGGACACAGCTCTTGTAGGCGTAAATGTTTGAGTGGTTAGCAGATTTCAGGTTATTATCTCTAATGAGGTATCACTGCTAAACTCTTGATGAGTAGGTGCTTTTAAACACTCTTGAATGATTTTTTAGAAAGTTAAATTTAACTCAGATTTGTTAATGTACTGAAATCCAGGCATTATCAGTGTGGGTTCCAGGTCCACGTGTTGGCTTATCCCTGCTTTGATAAATCATTGCCAGAGTTGTATGTACAATACAAACAATCCCATGTACCTACATTCGATACTCAACCTTGTTCTTTTAAAGAATGTGCTCCACAAACCTGCTTGTACCAAGTGTACAGAACAGCTGCATACTGAGAGTTCTAAATATAAATAGCATACTGCACCCAAAGCTCAGATGAGAAACTTTGCTCTTAACATTCGGAATCAGTGTAAAGAATAGCAGGACATATAATTCACACAGAACATGGGACAAGTTTCTAGAACCTTAAAAACAGGAAGAACAAGTTTAGCACTCCCACAAATGATAAATGTTTAACCAGAAAATGCGTTTGGATTTCAGTGATATTCATAAATGTAAGTACAATGAAGTTTTTTGTAAGATATCTTCTTCCTAGATCTTTTTTTTTCCTTCCTAAATCTTGTTACAAGGATTTTAAAAAAATTCTGTTATTTAAAGCCTTTTTTTTCCACTCTTGAGCATGTACTGGACACCCATGGTCAGTCTGTTACTCTCTGTCCCTGTGAAATAAGTGGCTATTAGCCTGAGCTTGGAAAGAACAGGAGAGGCATGATGTAGCCACAAGGAACAGAATTCCCGATTAGCTCAGGAAGGCGGCCCCCTTTCAGTTCTTCCGGAAGTCACCAGGCCTTTACACACCCAAGCTGGATTAGTCTGTTTTTCTCCCACTTGATTAGCACCTAATCTATCTCTATGTCTTTAGGCAGTTTAAACCCTTTGAATTTAAGCTCCTCTTTCATAGAATGAGAATGGTGTCTACTGACTAGCACTGTGGGTGGTTAAACTAGATAATGTACAGGAGGCAGGGTACAGAAAAGGCCCAAATTCTTCCTTCTGAATTCAGACTGGTAAACTCTTGCAAGCTGGAGAGACACTCAAGAAACCATCCTGAGTAAACTATGTGGAACATGGTCCAGAAAACCCCAGACCTCAATCGTCAGAAAAGAGCATGTGTGTGTCACTTATCTATGTGTAAAGAGTCTACAACACTTAATATTCAACATCCTGAATACATTTTCTCTGCCCTTATCAAATCCACCATCTGTAGCTTCTCTGAAAAATTCACACTGTTTTTCCACTCAATTAACAGGCATTGTGCTAGGTATCAGAGATGCGCTTCAGTACCCTGTAAGGAACAAACAAATCAATGAGATGCTTCCCATACCCTTAAGGTGCCTTTTCATTTGTAATAAGAGACATAGTAAAAAAAAAACACTACAATTCGGGGATAAGTATGATAGTAAAAATATCCACTAGCTACAACGGCAGTGCAAAGGAGGTACCCTCAGTCCGTCCGCCTGGGTTGGTCAGGGAAGAGTCCGTGAGGGGACCATGTAGTGGATTTTTTGAAGGATGAATTGAAACTCACTGGACACCCCGTCAGGTGATCTAGGCAAATACATCATCAAACGTGGTTTCGGTGTGGTTGGAGCACGGTCTTGCGTAGGGAGTGGCTGTGTGGTTGGCAAGAGTGTAGGCTGAATGCTGTAGACATTGAGGGGATGTTGAAATACTTCGAGCCAAGAAGCCACCGGGTCAGTTACTTAGAAAGAGCACTCAGATAGCAGTTTGGAGAGTAGGCTGGAGAAGGGCAAGAAATGGGATAAAGAAATCAGGACAGCAAGAGACTGGGAAGTGGGCTCTGAACTCTGGGCACCCCTGGTGGTGGCGTGGCCCTCGAGCTGGACCAGGTGAGTACAGCAGACTTGTGGGTGTCCAGGGAGCATCCTGGTGGAGTCAAGACCTCTGTGGCCTGCATAGTGCCCGTGTGCACATCTGAAACAGCCCCTTTTCCTTAAGACACTTTCTGTTGGGAAAGAGTTGTAATACGGTGAGTTTATTAGCACTACAGACAGACCTTACTACCGTCTCCCAGGAAATTGTCATGTATACACATTGTTTGATTTTGGGATCAACGGTTACAGTTTTAATTTTTTGCTTTAACCTCAAAACAATAGTGATGCCTACTGTATAGACAGAATTCCCTTTCTGCGGTGCTCCTTAGTACCCAGCCTGAACTATGTACTGCAACCCTGATTAGATAGTGAACTAGACAGGGAAGGATGTAGGTCTGGGGGCGAGAGAGGGTGGGTAGTGAAAGGTGAAGCTTTAAAAATCGCCGCAGATGTATGGATGGAGAAAAGGTCCAGAGTAACCAAAATTAAAGAATAATTGAGAGGAAAAAGGAAACCAATAAAGGTGTTCTGTCTTGGCTCCGGAGACGGTCAGTCCTCAAATACATGAACGGTCATACGGCTCCCATCGTGTACTGCATACACTGAGTCCCAACCTGCCTTTCATCTGCCTGGGTTAGGATTGCACGTCTGTCCCCAAACCAGCCCAGCAACACTGCCAGCTATCCAGTGGCTTAGTTCTCGGCAGTAGTGACATCTTTGCACAGAGGTACTTAAGCAATTGTTTTAGCACCAGTCCGTTATTCTAGACAAATGAGAGAAGACCCCTATGAGAGTACGTTGTCACTAGTGATGCAAAACTCGGGTCTCAAATGAATACGACTTACACCCCGGTGGAAATCCCCGGTGTTCAGAGAGCAGGGACTCTAGCTTCCGTGGCCGCTCGTTGGACTTAGTTTGCTCACGAACATGAAGGAGACCTTGCAGAACCGACGCTGGGAATGATAGTGATGGACATTTTTTTTTCCTTTGTGGGACTGGAACTCCCCTCCTGTTGACTTAAGTGGGTTCAGCTCTCTGCTCAGTGTCTGGTTTCCCTTTCTTGGTCATCGTCATTCTTAGTTCATCTTTCTTTGTTGCCCACACACTTTCGCAAAGCTCTGTCCTTGAGACTGTCCTTCCCGGAGCTCCCAGTTTTCACGATCTGGGGTGTGCGCTCCCAGCTACTCTCTCTAGATCTCTCTGAAGCCCCGGCCCCTCCCCATCGGCTCCTCGCCCGACCAGCTGACCGTACGTCCATTCCTGAGCACGGTTTGTGCAAAAATAGACTCTACTGCCTCACAGAATTGTTTCAGTCATGGCATCACCATTCTCTTTCTGTGTCTTCATAGAATGAATATACGGTCCCTCCCCTTTTGATATTTAATGCCGTCGCTGTGGGTCGGGCCTCATCCCTCCAAGTGAAGCTCCTCTCAGAGTCTCTCCACTTTCAATATCTGTGCAAACAGTGTGGCAAAGCACTCTCCAACTTGAACTTCCAGACTTCTCATCACCCTGCTCAGAAACCTCCCCATAACTGGCCAGGCTAAGAGAAGCTCCGTGCCAGATGTTCAGCACCCTCTTTGGCTTCCCTCCCAAACAAGACTTGGCCAAATACCCAGCATGTTTGCTGCCTCTCTGCCTATGATCTTTTCAAATAGTGGACAATGGTAGCTGTAATTTCTGTCCTCCATCAGGCCTTCTCCCAACTGTCTGACAGAGACTCTTCTACGGAAGAGCCCACTGCCTCCCTCACTGCCATGCCCAGCCCAACAGCCTCATCTTCCCAGTTGCAGGACCCAAGCTAACCCCACAGAGCCCTCCTGAGGGAGAGGCACTTCCTGTTGGGGGGGTCACCAGTGCCGGAGTCAAAGTACACCTTGGGCTGCCCAACACAGTAGAGTCTAGAAGCAAAGAGAGAAATTAGGTTAGAGTCCTGATGATTCCGTTTGAGTCTCTGAGGCCAGCTATGCCTGAAGCCAGCCACACCCCACTTTCTGCTCATCGGATCCTACTTTTAAGATCCTCCCCTGACTTGCCCTTCCCCAGGAAGTAATCTGCTTTTTGAATTTATATTCTATCTGTAATATCAACTGAATCATCCTTAGCAGTTCAGAAACTTCCCAGGATGCTGTTATTTGCTGATCATATGGTAGAAATCTTAAACCATCAGTCTGCAAAAGGACACATGAAACTGGTCATGGTGGGTGTGGGGCCAGAACCTATAATCTCAGCACTCTGAGAGGCTGAGGCAAGAGGATAGAAAGTTCTAGCCCAGCCTGCACGATTTAGTGAGACTTCGTCTCAAAAAATACAAAGGGCTGAGGATGTAGCTCAGTTCAAATGCCCTGGGTTCAATCGCTACCATCACAGATCACTCACTCACTCAGATCAGAAAGCAAAAGGGAAAAACAAAACCTATTGTGGAAGCGGTTTTTAAATGTGTTGACGAACAAGCAAAAAGTCCCTTCTTTGTTCCCAGAAAATGCTCGGGCCCACTTCTCATTCCCAGGGCCATTATTTTGAGGCAATAACTGAAGGGCCGAGATGAAAGGCCTGGGACAGGGTGGACCCCAGCACCTGAGAAGGGGGAGGAGAAGTGTGGATGTATTAGAGGAGGCGCTTGGGCAGTGAGGTGTGAAATACAGAGTGAGTGTGCTTGCTTGCTGCTTTTCTCCTGCTGCAAGCAAGGAGAAAATACGTATTTTACTGCACTTTGCATATAATTCTCAAGTGGTCAGAGTACTTGAAAAGATTTTTCTCATTTTTTCCAGTATCACCTGATTTGAAACTATAAGCACAGTCCATTCATGCTCACATCAAGGTATTCCAAAATAAGTTGGTAAGGTCGTTTTATAAATTGTGATTTTGTGGTATGGGATGCATGAAGTCCTTATGCTGTGACTATACAGCATTGTCAAACCAAATTGAGAAGGAAAAAAAAAATCTAAACACCATGAATTTCAAAACTTTCCCTGATGATCTTTGCCTTCCACAGGGCCTAGCTTTTCAAAAACTCTGACAACCATTCACTTACTGTTCCCATAGTAGAGTCTTAAGTTGATCTTAGAGGCAGATGGCGAGTGGCAGATGATTGGCTGTATTTGTAGGAAAATTAAATTACCAACCAATAGGAAACTAGATTAAATGTTGGGGTTGAATATGGATGAGCTCAAGGCTGTCAGAACGAATATAAATTCTGCCTTATGTGACTGCTTATTGTAATGAGGGCTAACATAAGATCCCAGCTAATACCATCACATATCAGTTCAGAGCTTTGCATTTGGATAAAGATCTCACATCTGTGAAATGTGAGCAGAATAGGGAATGAGTGTGTGTGTGTGTGTGTGTGTGTGTGTGTGTGTGTGTGTGTGTGAGGGTGAAGATTCTGAGAGTGTAATTCACTTATAAAAGACTGGAGGAAGCTATGGCTTTATTTCTCTTACCAGTATCTCCAGAGCACGGGTGTAACTTTCCAGATAACCTGGAAAAATGCAGCTGTAACTCTACAGTGAAAGTAAATAATAAGTAAATTAAAACTTGTTTGTCATGCTTCCACCAGGAGCGCCCTTTCAAGCTTCCCCGGCTGCAGGAGAGCTCCTGGCCTGTGATCACCTCGGGTTCCAGGGTGTCTTTCTAAACGGTCAATAGCCAGCACTGACTGCGGTGAGCAGAGTGGCCGTGCAGACCCCCTTGGTCGCCCCGTCCCTCTCCTGGCTGAAGATTTGCCTGGGCAGCCTTTGGTGGGAACTTCTGGGACCAGGCGGAAGCCACGGGGTGCCGGCGGAGCTCCTCCCTCTTCTGGTGACCGGCTGCCAGTCCTCGGCAGGGCCCTTGCACTGTTTGTTTCTTGTCTATAATGTGGGATTGTTGGGGGGCGGGGCAGGAGTGACATCTGTTCTGTCCCCCCACAGAGTGCTTGGGATGTTCAAGCAGGAAGATGGATGAGAGCCAAAAGTCAACTCAGAAACTGGATGGAGATGCAGGCTCCTGTCGTTGGGGCTCGTGGCGGACAAAAGGCCGATTCCGTCTTCCCCCTCTCACGCAGGGCCCCCTCGGGGAGAAGGAGCAGTCAGCCCTCCGGAGCTCTGCTGTCCGCCCTCGGCAGCTGTCTGGGGGCCGCGTGGTCTCCAGTGAGCAGGGCCTCAGCTGCAGCTCCACGGGAGGGAGTGGAGATGAGTTAGGGATGGCTGCCCTGGTCTCTCAGCCCTTCCTCTCCTAGCAGTCTTGCTCCTCTCCCTTTTCCTCTTCACAGAAGACCCAGAGGCAGCGAATCGCCGCCGGCTCCCTTCATTCTGCGTTTGGTGGGCTGATGTTTGGGATCCCACCAGCTGCTCACTGTCAGGCGAGAGAGCGAGAGAGCGGTGCTACGAGGGCCTCTCCCGGATAGAGCCTGGGACTGGACGGGCGCTTTATACTTAGTAGTCTTGTCGCAATGACCTTGTTTTCCAGTGTATTTCACTAGACACCCTGGCTCCATGAGGTCCTATTTCCTTGCTCCTGAAAGAATTTAGGGTCGTAGGTCTTCCTGGGCAGGCTGGAAATGCTGCTTTGGTGTGGGAGCTGCAGGGCCTTACTGAAAGCAGCCTGGCTCACGGGAAGCCTTGCTACAGAGACTCAGTCTCCTGCCTGAGCCTCAGGATTAAGGTGAAGGTTAGTTTTTGGGTTAGGGCAGGGTTTGTGGTTAGTGTTAGGGCTAGGGCTAGGGCAAGTGTTAGGGCTAGCATTACCTGATTTAGGGATAAGGTTAGGGTTGGGATGGGGCTAGGGCTGGTGCTCAGGTTATGGTTAAGGCTAGAGCTAGGGATAGAGCTAGGTTTAGGGCTAAGGTTAGGTTTAGTGCTAGGACTAGGACTAGGACTAGGGTTAGGGCTAGGATTAGGGTTAGAATAAGGTCTAGGTTTAGGGTTAGGCTTACAGTTAGTTCTAGGGCTTGGTCTGGGGCTAGGGTTGGGGTAGACTTATGTTTATAGTCAAGCTTGGGGTTAGTGTTAGACTTAGGGCTAAGCGAGGCCTAGGGCAGTGGGTAGGGTTAAGGTTAGATTAGGGCTTGGGCTAGGCTAGAGCCAGGTCTTGGGTTAGCTTTAGAGTAGGGTTAGGGTTAGGTTAAGAGGTGAGGGTTAGATTTAGAGTTGTACATTAGGATTAGGACTAGTGCTAGGACCAGGACTTCAGCTAGGGCTATCGAGTCCAATCACTAAACCACTATCTTTTTCTTGAAGCATCTAGGCTATGTGTGCCAGGTCCTGTAGTGAATGCGAAGATGAGTCATGTGAATGAAAAGTGTGGCAAGAAAGGGGAGAAATGAGAGCTCATTTCACAGTGGGAATGTGATGGGAACGCGGAGGGAGTGAGGAGTGAGAGGCTGGCAGAATGAGTGGGGATGGGGCTTGTGATTGAAGACGGGGTGTGCCTGGAGGGGCTCCATCAGCCATGGAGTGCAATGTGGAGGGGTGTGGAGGGAAGGAAGAAGATCCGGAGCACAGGATGAGTTGCTTTTGAAAAGAAGAGAGTCTAAGCACAAGGCTCTGAGTTTGATCCCCAGCACCAAAAAAAAAAAAAAAAAAAAGAAGAGGGTGACTGCTTCAACAGGACTAATGAAGGAAAGGAAGAAGCAGAGAGAGGAGGGAAGGAAGGGGAAGGGAAGGAGATCTCGCTGAATTTGGAGCTGGACGTGGAAGGGAAAAGGCTGCCCACTAATGTCCTCAGGTTTTCTCTGTTAAACAAATGGAGAAGACTCAGGCCTGAGTGTGAAGGAGCTGAAGTTGCCAGGGATCCGTTGCCAGGAGGACTTGGAAGTGGTGCCCGCAACACAGAAACGGCCCTCGCACCTGATTGTAGGAAGGCGGGCAGAAGGAGCTCAGCGATAGGAAGCAGAAATGATCCCTAGAGCCGCGTTCCCTCCCTGCCCCACCCACACACCAGGTGCCAGGACCCGGAGCCCCCAGGGGAGTGCTGCGTGCGGCTGGCCTTGCCTGGTCCCAAAGCTGTCCCCAACCCTCGCGGCAGCTACTGCCTTGTAGGAGTGCGTGGCTCTCTGTGCCTTTCTCGCCCAGGCATCGGTGTAATGTTCTTGGGGACAGGAGGGTGGCTAGATTTGGGCTTGTGCAGGTTTTTCAGTAGCTCTGGATTAATTTGTCCCATTGTCACTTCTCAGAGAGACAATTCTGAACAGTGTCAATTCACCATATGACCAATTTTGTCAGTTTACCAAAATAGCTACTTTATCAAAAGCTTGTTTCAAGGATTACTCTGTATAAATATATTCATGCATATTTTTCTCGGTTATATTCAGTGAATATAAATACATCTTTCACACTGTGATTCTAAAGATGTTCAATAAACAGAAATATATTTTACATGAATATAGTTCATATGTGTATATTTATCAAGGATAAATTCATACTCATGATGGGCTTAATTGTACCCACTCTTAAACTTTGTGCGTCGAAATCCTGCTACTCCCTGACCTCCGAATGTGACTGGAAGAGGAGATATGGCCTTTCAAGAGGTAATTAAGTTAAAATGAGGTCCTGAGGGTGGCTCTACTTCGGTCTGACAGGTGTCCTCATAAGAGAGGACACAGAGCCCGCAGAAGACCGCATGAGGATGCCCGTGGTCTCAGGCTCTAGCCTCCAGGGATGTGAGGAAATGAACTTCTGTTTGTTAAACTGCCTGTGTATGGTACTTTGTTATGGCAGACCTAGGAGACTAAAGAAATAATCCGTGTGTGTGTGTGTGTGTGTGTGTGTGTGTGTGTGTGTGTTTTGGTGCCGGGGATCAAACTCAGGACCTTGTGTTTGCAAGGCAAGCACTGTAACCACTGAGCTAAATCCCCAGCCCCCATGTGTGTATGTGTGTGTGGTGCTGGGGACTGAATCCAGGGCTTCACACATGCTAGGCAAGCACTCTACCACTGAGCCATACCCCAGCTCATACAATAATCTGATGACTATGTTTTTAAAATATGAGATATATATATGTATATTTTTTTTTTTTTGGTGGTGCCGGGGATCGAACTCAGGCCCTTGTGCTTACAAGGCAAGCACTCTAATCACTGAGCTAAATCCCCAGCAATGAGATATATTTTATCAACATTTTGAGAAATCTTTGATCTGTCAAAAACTTTGAGTTACAGAGTACTTTAGATGTCTCACGAATAAGGAAAAATAGATTCACTTAACATATTAAGAGGCTTAACATACGAATATTCAAATGTATTGACTCAAGAAGAATAATTGTTAAAAGACTATTTTGTTAAATGTGGAGTCAGTGATTTCCAGCTCTCTGGCTCTTCCCCCATTCCCACACATGCTTAGACTGTCCCCTGGCAAGGGAACTGGCCGTCTGGGATGTGGGTGTCATCTTAGCTCAAGCTGCTGTAACAAATGTACCCCAGGCTGGGTGGCTACTGCGACAGACATCATTTCTCACGGTTCTGGAGTCGAGATGCCAGCTGATATGGCGTCTAGTGAGGGTCTTTTCCCTGATCACAGTGGCCATCGTTGCCCCCCATGACGAAAAGCAGAGAGAGAAAGCAGGCTCTCGTGTCTCTAGGTGAGGGCGCTAATCCAGTTCCCAAGTGTGACAGCCCCATGACCTAATCACCTTCCAAAGCCGCATCCTAATTGCATCACGTTGCAGGGTAGGACAACACAGGAATTTTGAGAGGGTCCATAACAGGTGCTGGTAATAGAAATTCTCATCACACCCTTGAGTGCACACCCGCCAGGCAACGCTAGACACTGCCCCAGCCATCATTCCCTGCATCCTCAGAGCAGGCCCAGCAGACAGACTGGTGTCCCATGGCTTATACCAGAACATCAGCACGGCAGCCACGAAGTAATCCCTTCTGGTCACAGAGCTAACCGCTGGGCCTGCCTGTGCTCGGGGGGACACAGGCCTGCTGCAACCCAGGTGTGTGGCCTCGGCGAGTGGCCTGGCACCTCTCTACCCCAGCTTCTGCACTAGCAGAACCTAGACATTGGGGTTGCTGCACAGATGAGACAGTGGATAGATGCGTGGCACCTATAAAGTCCTGGATATTAGCGATTATTTGAGGATATACGGTAAGAAGAATACCAGACACTGCATGGCGGTGTTCACAAAGTGCTCTTGATTTCTCAGATGAGAAACGTAGGCCAAGAGAGGTCGAATAGCTCCACTAGGGTCCCCAAACTATGAGCAGCAGGAAGGGGCCTTGACCCAGCTTTTCGCTCCTAATGAGCAAAGCTGCATGTCTCCTGGCAGGGACTCCACCAGCCGGGTTCCCTGGAACCCTCGAGGTTCCCATCTCAGCTTACCAGTCACATCTGGGAGCTTCCTGTGGAGTAGGAGATCCAGAGGCCCCTCGTGGAAACACTCAGAATGACGCCTAGCCAAACAGCTGGGCACTGTGGTCGAGCGTGACGTTTTTACCTTGCTTCATCAAGAATTTGCTGCAAAATCTCAGGTCAGCCCTGACCCTAACCCTCACTCCCAATTGCCCTGGCAAGGTGAAAAAGAGCTGTGGGGTAAAGTTGAGTCTTTGAACCTCACTCTTTCATCCTTTCATCTTCAGAATTTAAAAAAACACAATAAAATAATAGACTTTCATTTTCAGTCTCTTCACTTGTGGTATCAGGCTGGTGAGGTTGTAGGTGAACATATTTTTTTCTTTTGTAATTTCTTTTGATACAGTTGTAATATTTTAATTATATATTAATTACAAGCTTACATGCAACTTAATGAACCAGAAGAATAATATGTTTATAATCTTCTCTTTAATTATGGTACTTGTTTCAAGTCGGCTTAAACTCTGCCTGTTTTTAAAAAGAACAAATTTTATTGAGGTAACACTGTTCTTTCAAAAGAGAGTTTAAAAACACTCCATATATATGCAAAAATGGTATAAAACTAAAGACTAAACGCTGTGTAAGGGAAAGTATTTCTTGTCAGGGAAAGGACTCACCTTAGGCACTGGTCTGCGGCACACTTGGCGGCCATGTGCCTAAAATGTGGGGCCCAAAATCAGTCTTTTCAATGTTAGAATTATAAAACAGAAAGTGCAGTGTACCAGCATTGTGATGCTATGAAGATTGCTGTAAGTACTGGTAACTTTGCTAAAGTCAATGAATAGAAATTCTCATCTAGTAACAAAGCAAATAATAATACTGCAGTACAGGACTAGTACTACAGTATAGGACTGATACTACAGTACAGGACAAATACTACAGTATAGGACCAATACTACAGTATAGGAGCAATACTACAGTACAGGACCAATACTACAGTATAGGACCAATACTACCGTATAGGATCGATACTACCATATAGGACCAATACTACAGTACAGGACAAATACTACAATATAGGACAAATACTACAATACAGTACAGGACAGATACTACAGTATAGGACTGATACTACAGTACAGGACAGATACTACAGTATAGGACTGATACTACAGTACAGGACAGATACTACAGTATAGGACTGATACTACAGTACAGGACAGATACTACAGTATAGGACTGATACTACAGTAAAGGACAGATACTACAGTATAGGACTGATACTACAGTATAGGACCAATACTACAGTATAGGAATACAAGCCAGATATCTGAAGCACATCAAAGGAAAGACTCTAGTAAATAAATTAAACATATTGCACTTTAAGAGTTTTAAAACTTCTTTCATGTACATTAATCTGATTTGATTTTTTCTTTTTCTTCTTTCTTTTTTTTGAGACATAGTCTGGGTGTGTAGTTCAGGCTGGCCTCGAACTCGCACCAATCCTCTTGCCTCAGTCTCCTGCGTGCTAGGATTATAGGCGCACACCACCAGGCCCAGCTTCCAATTTGATTCCTTTCCTGGGGGCAGTGCTGGGATCGAACTCAGGGCCTGGCGCTTACTAGGCAAGCACTGTCCCACTGAGCTAAATCCCCAATGCCCCTATTTGATTTTTATAGCTCCCCTATGTTATAGTACAACCAGCTCCCACATACTCTCTGTCAGGACCCAGAGAAGCCCAGGAGCACACTGCTGAGAAGTACAGGGAGCAGAAGAGACAGACCCAGATCCCCTCTCCTCTGCCACATAATCAGTTCGGCATCTTTGTTGGGTCCTGGGACTCATGGCCAGAGCACAGGGATGAGCAGAGAAAACTGAAAGACCAAAAGGAAAATTACAGTCATTCTTGCTCACTGATCCACCTCGCAGCAAAACAGTCAGTTCAAAATGGTGCTCCCTATTTTGAATATGACTCTGGGTCATGTACTATGCAGGCCTGCCTGGAAGTGGGAAAGTAGAATTTAAAAGGCAGAGGGGATGAGCCCTTTAACGCACTTTGGATTTCTACCTTTCTCAGCAATGAACCGGTCTCCCAAACCTTGAAGAACGGAAGTGGAGGAGGACTGGGAAGAAGCGCTGCCAGGGATGGGGACGGACGCTTCTGTCCCTGAGCCCAGAGAGTCACACCACTGGAGCTGTGAAAAATGAATTGTTTTTTCCATCAGGACTTTCCATGGATTTTCTGGGAAGCTTGTCACTAGGAGCCACTAGAGATGGCTGTCCTTTTGGGGACCCTAGCCTTTCCCAGGTAAGCGGGTGCATCAATTTGGGGTTAGATTGCAGATGCAAATGAAAATTGCACGTGCATCGTGTGACTTCTGTGGGTCGTGTTCACCTTCACCGGAGGTCAGCAGACAGCCTGCTGGAAAGAGAAAATGTCAAGCTTGGTTGTGAAAGTACCAAGGGTGTATTTTTGGTCCCGCCTGTCATGTTAGGGGTGACATTTCTCAGTTTACAAGGCACCTCCACATGAATCATTATATTTAAGCTTGCTAAAGCAGATTTATTGTCCTTATTTTTGAATGAGACCATAACAAAGGTCACAATGGTGGGCTTCCAGTTCAAAGCTTATGTCCTCTCCACTCCATCAAAGGTGGATGGACCTACTCAGTCTCCAGATAGGGGCAGTGGCTGATGTGAGTCTCCTTCCCTCCCTCCCTCCTTCCCTTCCCTCCCTCCTTCCTTGCTGCGAATTGAATACAGGGCCCCGTGCATACTCCACACATGATCTGCCACTAAGGTGCACCCCTAGCCTGATGTTATTTTTTTGTTGATTCCTGTCATGAAGGTGATCAACCTTCTGAGTGAGACAACTGGTCACCCTGCTTATATGTTCCATTAGTCCTCGTGGAGATTCTCCAAGGTCACGTGGAAGGTTAAGAAGGCTATAGCTATATATGCAAGAGAATTACATATAATTCCCTTCTTCCGGAATAATACCTGCAAACATGTTTTAATGTAACATTTTGCTCTTCTACCAAGATTGTCCTTTTTAAAATTTTTTCTAGTTAGTTCCTCATTGTTGTTGTCTTAGATCATCAAGAGGTAGATGAGAAGGAGGGATAGAAGCAGGAAAAAGTAAAGAATGGTCTTGGTTGCAGAGTGTGGGGAACTGATCTGCGATAGTACTTCTCAGAATTGAATGTTATGGTAGGCAGCCTCTGAGAAAGCCCCCGATGTATCTGCCTCTTGCTATTCATGCTTTTTTTCTTTTTGGTGCCGGGGATTGAACTCAGGGCCTTGTGCTTGCGAGGCAGGCACTCTAACCGCTGAGCTAAATCCCCAGCCCTGGTATTCACACTTTTGTGTAATTCTCTTCCTTCTTTCCTTGAATGGATTTGCCTTGAAGACTCACTTTTGTGCACCTGCAATCATCTCACCCCTGACCCCTCGTCCCAAGCTCTGGGTACAGCTGGGTGCCCCACGAGGAACTGAGGTTTCCAGCCAAGGACCAGCAAGGACCTGAGGCCTCCCAGGCCCGAGTGAGTGTGCCTGGAAGCAGCTTTTCCAGCACCGGCGACATCTTCACACGGCTGCGGCATTGTAGGAGATCACAAGCTAGAATCTTAAAGCTAAGTCCATCCCAAATTCCTCACCTGTGCAAACTGTAACATGGTAAATGTTGGCTTTCAGCCTATGTTCTTAGGGTGGTTGTTCAGAAGCAGTAGATATCTAGTACAATATGGGACAGAATCGCTTAGACGACAACTTGATAAAATGTGTATTCTAGGCCCCACCCCCAGAGATACCATCCAGCAGATGTGGCCTGAGGTCTTTGCCTTTTCACCAGGAATCGGAGGAGAATCAGACCTGAATGTATTTCTGCTTGAGGGCACGTAGCGAGGCCTAGCCAGTGGAAGCCTGTGAGGTGGGGTAGGACTGCTGGATAAAATACAAGATCTTTAAATTTCAGATAAATGACAAATGATGTTTCAGTATAAGGATGCTTCTTGCAGTATTGGGTACAAATTTATATCAAAAGAGTATATTTGTTTTGCTAAGTACCTCCCAGAAGATCCCCGGAAGTGAAGGCCCAACCGGAAGTGAAGTGGCTCCCTTCCTTGAAGGCGGTGTTTGGCTCCTTCAGGGCAGGAAGGCGTGTGTTCTTCCTGCCTGTGGGAAGCCTGGTGTCCTCATGCCTGAGAGGCTGAGGAGCTGGCTGCATGCTGCGCAGGCCCTGTCCTGCTCCCTCCCAGGCCCAAGGCACGACGGGCAGCCCCCACAGATGCTCCAGGGCGCTGCTGGCCAGTGTCCAGTGTGGCGAGGGGCCTGTGTGCCCAGCACCTGGAAGGAGGGGCGGGCAAGTGGACATGGCCTCCTGGTGGGCAGCACCCACGGCTCCAAGGACTTTCTTGCTCCTTTTAGTGATGTCAACACAGCCTTTTCCAGAGTAATGAATGAATGCCAGTCCTCTCCCACGTCCCTCCAGGAGCGCAGACGCCTGCAGCTGTTCATAATAAATGTCTCTCTCACTCCCAGTCTGCCTGCGTCTCTGGTGAGTTCTATTTATTGCAGCCCTTGTTCCTGCACAGAGGAGGATGGTTCCAGAGACACTCAAGGCCAAGGGCTTTCGCTTCTCTTGTGCACACTTTCCTGCCTCAGGAAGTAGCTTTAATTTTGATGTGTTTATTCTGAACTGTGAAATTTTTTCAAAGAGTGAGAGAATGGGTGGGAATGTGAGTGTGAGAGAGAGAAAAAGAGAAATTGGCTGGGCAGACTGAGATGTTGAAGGGAGGCAAGGAAGGTAAAGACCCAAAATCGGAGGCCACGATAGAATCGGATTTAAATGTGCGCTTTGAAACCAGACCCGGAAGTGAGGTCACATCACTCTGCTTCCGCTCAGCCTTTGCATGGCTGTCTGAAGCAAGCTGGGAACCCACAGGAGGGGACTCCATGCACTGGTCTCTCTCCTGAGAGAATATGTGTGTGGGCTGAGGGGGGTCCTGGCTTCTTGTGAGGAGTCACTCTTTGTCCTGGAGCCCCAAGGGCTCTAGTGAACTCTTTGGATGTTGCTTCATAAAATCTTCATGGCCAAAAAAATGTGAAAAGTAGACTCCCAGGACGAGGGTGGCATTCCATCTGGTATGTCCGGAAGAGTCCCTCAGGGACCTGGTAGTCTAGGGCTCCCCCACACCTGGCTGCCTCTGAGGACCTGCAAATACAGTGGGTCCCCACTTACAGAATGGCATAGGACAGCCAGGGCTTTCATCATCCAGCATGTTCCTCTCTTCCAAGGAAGCCAGCTCCCACTTAGGCCTTCAAGTTGACCTTTCTGGGCATCTGAAAAGTTAGTGGCTTCTTTAAGGATTTATTGTGAGGATTAAGTGCAAAGATGTATATAAAGCCCTCAGCACTTAGCACTCAATAAGTGGGAGCCGTTAGTACTTCACATGCCTGTGTTTTGGTGGGTGGTAGGTTGGGGTCGGGCAGAACTGTTTCAGCTTCCTGAGAGAGTTCACATCCACGGAGAGTCTTTTGGACCGAAAGGAACAAAATAGACCGTTTCAGGCAGTCCCTCTGCTTTAGAGATGAGGAGACAAGTCCAGGCAAGTGAGGGCTTGCCCAGGATGCCAGGCTACCTCCTTTCCTGGACTCCCACATCCTTCCTACACAGTAGGGAAACTGCTGTGCTTCCAGCAGAAACTCCACTGAGATGGCATCGCCTGCAGACGCGTTCCTAATAGACCAGACCAAGCACTCTGGGGGATCTTTTTAGATGCCACCACCACCATCTCCATCACCACCGCCATGGTGGATGCCTAAACTTATCAAAGATGAATGAAAATGCTACCTTCTCCACTCATGAGGGAACTGGTAATTAAGTACAAAGGCAAGTCTGGGTTTGGAGTTAATGACTGTGGGATTCAGAAATGATTTGGAGATAAATGAGTGGTTTATTTGCATTGTGATAGGTCTCCTTGCTTAAAACAAAGTGCTCCTAGAATTTGAAGAGACAAAGATCATGTCTGTTTTAATTCCTGGCCTTTGAGGTCTCAGAGAAAGGAGAAAGAGGGAGAGTTTTGAATCTTTTAAACCTTACTGTGCAGAAATATGACTATTTTTTCTCCCTGAAATAGATTAACTCTTAAGTATCAGTAACACTCAGCATTGGTTAACTACTTGGTTTGTTATTTTACTTGTATTTATATGTTTAATCTTTGCGACAACTTTAGAATTGATGGGCACTAGAATGACCCTCATTTTACAGATGAGAAAACTGAGGCCAGGTAGTAGCTTATTCAAAATCAAATAGTGATAAATGGTGGCCCCAGGACCAAATCCCAGAGCCCAGATGCACGTATTTGTTCTGGTATCTTCCGTGTTCCACCACCCTGGGAGAGGACGTGCCTCGGGAACATTCCTTTTATCCTAGCCCTGCCCAAGGTCAAGCCAAGTCTCATGGTCTATACAACCTACTCTGACTTCTGAATTGCTGGACTGGAAACTCCCAGGAAACATGAGGAGTGTCTTCTACTGTCTCCAGTCCTCATCGAAATCAGGACCAGCTCTGCTCTTCCCTCCGTAAGTGGCATCAGGAGCCAGCACCAGGCTGCTACAGAGTTGTTTTTTTCTTTTTTTTCTTTTTTTCAGAGTTTTTTTTAAAGACATCTACAAAAACCACAAACACCAGCTTAAGGAAAGCAGTGTGTTTCAGTGAGACAAGTATGAAGAATGCAATGGTAGCAACTCTGTTTCTACTTTCTTATTAGATTATTGGGCACCTAGATTTTAAATCTGGGGATCAGACCTCAGACCTTGAACACACCAGACAAGTGCTCTACCACTGAGCTACTTCCCCAGACTTTTTCTCATTTTAATTCAGAGATGCTGGCACTAAATAATGGGTGTTCAGAGGTCTACAAGAAACTCTGTGGCGAGGAGATGGATGGAAGGCACTTACCTCTAATTTAGTTTGAATAAGTAGTTGAATCCTTCCATATTCTTTTTAGACACAAGGAAGAATACTACATATGATGCATTCTATGCCTGCTCTTCTGTAACTTTATCACTTAAATACCTTGTAGCACATTCCATAGTCAATATTATCACATAAAGATTTACCTCATTCTTCTCATTCTTTCTTATGACTTCACTATAGAATTTCACTGTTTGGATGTATCAGAATTTATTTAACTATCACCTATTAAAGAATATTTTGGGGCTAAGGATTTAGCTCAGTGATTAAAATGCTTGCTTTGCAAGCTCAAGGGCCTGAGTTCGATCCCCAGCACCAAAAAAACAAAATAAAACAAAAAGGAATATTTCAATTAGGTCTAGCTTTACACTCTTACACATAATACTGAAGTATTTACACTTGTGTACATTTTTGTTTCGGCTTGGTTTTGTCATTACTGTTATTGTTATTTCTGTTTTGTTTTGTTTTGTTTGAGACAGAGTCTCACTATGTAGTCCAGGCTGGCCTTGAACTCACTTTATAGCTCAGACTGGCCTCAAATTTGTGGCACTCCTCCTGCCTCAGCTCACAGGAGAGAAGAAGAATCAGGTATGTTTTTCGTGTCTGATAACAGGCAAATGGTCACGTGTACAAGACACGTACCATATTTCCCTGAGATCTGCCAACACTACATTCTTTTGCCCCAAACTCAAGTTGGTAAAGGAAATATCTGTGCTATGAGCGTGTATACTCCCCTATATACCACATCAAATAAGCATGTAGAATCCAACTCTATAAAATCCATCTTCCCTCTGAGATACACAGCTCAAAATGCGCATCCTGCTAGAGCTGTAAGTATTTGGGATCATCTTGAGCTATAAGTATTTGCTTTTCTTCTTTGGGCCTGCTGAGAATTCAGCCTTTCCTTTGACTGTTGGCTTATACGAACTCCCACCTGGGCTAGAGGGTTTTGTGTCGTGGTAATTAATGTCTGGGACTTACTGGTTCCACCTGAAGTTGTACAGTGATAGAGAAGCACGGCTGGCCACAAACTTGATGGGGAGAAGAACGAAGCTTCACAGACCGCCTCTGAGCACCCCAGGTAAGTTCCATCCTTCCTTACCGAGATGGTAGAGAGTCGACCACATGATCAGCCCACTCTGTGTCTGGTGTGATTTTGCCACTTCTCATCCTCACGAGGCACTGACAAGCAGGTGAGACCTGGCCTAATTTTTAAAAAGCAGGCGGTTACAGCACTTTGGGAAGAATATGGTGGAGGCCTGGACGAGGGCAGTGCCAGCAAAAACAGAAGAGAAGTGGGAAACGTGGGAGTTGCCGAAGTAGGAGTGACCAGGCTGAGTGGTACACTGTGGTACGAGGATCCAGGCGGGTTCTGTCTCTGCCGAAAGCTGCAGCTTCGAGGCCTGAATTGCTCTGAGCCCTGGACTTTCCACCCCGCCCTGGGGAGGGGAGCAGATGCTGCAGCAGCCTGCGGGATTACTGAGGCGCTCAGGGAATTAGCACACAGCACCGGGCGGACTCGTCTCAGAGCACGGCGATGCACGGGGACCCTCGCTCGTGTCCCTGTCCACGACCCCTTTCGCCCCCGTCCTCTGTCCTCCGTCCTCCCAATTCTGTAGAAGAAGGAGAAGGGTGAGGGAAGATGTTTGCTTTATGGGTGGTGCTATAAAGCAGTCGTGAAAAGG